>CALYLW010001859.1:86246-122085 GCA_944989445.1 Ampullaceana balthica
AATGATCAAATAGATACAATATTACTAGACTTCTCAAAAGCATTTGACAAAGTTCACCACCTTAGTTTACTTAAAAAACTTAACTACTTTGGAATCTCAGGTTCCTTACATCACTGGATCCAAGACTTCCTTTTGGGCAGGGAGCAAACTGTAATAATTAATGGATCTAAATCTGCACCAATAAAGGTTAACTCAGGAGTTCCACAAGGAACTGTGCTAGGTCCCTTACTCTTTTTAATTTATATAAATGATTTACCCAACAACATCTCAACAGGTACAAAAGTTAGGCTATTTGCTGATGATTGTATAATCTATAGAACAATTAAATCAGAACAAGATAGCAAAATTTTACAAAAAGACTTAGATGAATTGATAAAATGGGAAACTAACTGGAGTATGTCTTTCCATCCAGAAAAGTGTCAACTGTTAAGAGTAACAAAGAAAAAGAAACAAATAAATTCAAAATATTACATTCAGGAAAAGAACTGACCCAAACTAAAGATGCAAAATACTTAGGAGTCTTAATAAATGAGAAACTATCATGGAATCCCCATGTCAATGAAGTTATTAAAAAATCAAACAAAACCTTAGGCTTTATAAAAAGGAACTTTAACAAATGTAATAGAGATATAAAACTAAAATGCTACCTCACTTTGGTGAGACCTGCACTAGAATATGCATCTTCTGTATGGGACCCATCCACCAAAGAAAACATTGATAAACTAGAACAAATTCAAAAAAGAGCTGCCAGATTCATTACTGGAGAATATTCGAAACTGACAAGAGTAACACCATTAGTTAAATCATTAAACCTTGAAACACTAGAGGATAGAAGAACCAAGAGCAAAGTAGTAATCATACATAAAGCAATTAATTCTAATTTAGAAATACAACACAAAGATAACTTAATACAACCCTCAGATAGACATAAGGATAAAAACACCTTTCTTATTCCGTATGCAAGAACAAACACATACAAGTTTTCCTTCTTCCCGTCCGGAATTCGGGCGTGGAATGGGTTGCCTGAAGAATCCAGGAAAACCAACACTTTATCAACATTTAAATCTCTAATAAAAATGCAGGACTAAACACAAACCATAGATAAGCGTAGGACGCAATAATCTTCTGTATAGAAGGAGCGTCTGTAAACAGATAAGATAAGATAAGATAAGATATCAGTGTAAAAATAAGTGAGTGGAACTTAACAAAGATTCCCTTTTGAAAAATAAATATGTTTTTGTTCCTTAGCAAAAAAGTAGAGAATGACATTTCAATGGTTCCCATTGAACTTTAGCCCTGCACTTCACTAAATGTAAATAAAAATTGACATTTTTTATATTCAACAACACCTTGTAATTAAAATTACAAACTACCTAACAAAATAACATATATTTTATATGATAATAAGCAACAAATATTGACAAATTAATGAAAAATATTTCATTCACAACTAAATGTAAATAAGTTTTACACTATAAAATTATGTATCCCCTGATAACGACAGTTGTGATAAATATCTGATTAACATAATATGTACTTATATAGGCCACTTAAAATATGTTTTAAAATAACTTTAAGTTATAACACTCAAGTTTCTTTCAACCACCAAGCCCTGTCTGTCTGGTATCATTTACCTTCAGGGACATACATCCCATTAACTTTTTTAATTGGCATTTGAGCATTTTGTAATTTTTGCATCATTCCTTGCTGTCCTTTTGGTACAACTGATTTACCAATGGTCTTTTCAGGATTTGCTGCCTGAAGATTGAAAAGAAATATTGAAACACTAAAGAACAGTTATGTCACTAGAGGGTGCAAGGGTGTGGACCGCACCAGGTGACACCATCAGAAGGGGTGACACCAAAATGTAAAATTCTGTATGTCCCTGTTATTGGACTCTTGCAGACTCGGAGGAGGTCTATGGGGTAAGTCGTGAGGGGGTGGCACAATGAGCTACCGCACTGGGTGACAACAACCCTAGTGACGCCTCTGACTAAGAACTATTATAATTTTAAGTCACAAAACTGAACTTTAAAAATAAATTTTTGGTGGCTTTACCTTTAAAAGTAAAATAAAATAATTGTTAAGATTTAAAGGAACATTTATTCTTAATAATATGATTCAAGATAATAATTAAGGCAATTTTCTGAAATGTTAGATTTATGCTTCATTATGCCCACCTGTTTCAGGATTTGTTAATTTTTCTATTGACCTTTAATATATCATTTAATTTGTCTAATATAATAACCCTATTAAATAAACAAATATTACACACAAAAACCACATAAAAACAGACCTTCGTTCTGCTTGAGGAAGCATTACTTGGGCCAGGAGATCCCTTTGCAACATTTGAGGTACTTGGCTAAAGGAAAAATGAATTTAAATTAGGACAGGTGTGTCCAAACTTTTTGCAAAGAGGGCCATATTCTATTAAAAAAACATATGTGCTGACCGGAAAAAGATAATAAACAAAAAGGACATACATTGTGATACATTGAGACTGAGTTAGTCTTTTTAATTATACAATTTTTTGTTTGTTTGTAATTTGTAAGAGTAGGAGTAATAGTTTATTTGGAAATTGGACAATACTATAGCATTTTTTTAGAATTTATATATCATTATCTTATTCCATTTTTATAAATTACTAAAATTGAATGAATGATCGAAAAGTTTAAGAACAAAAATGTTTATTTTATATTATGTACCTCACAATAAATAAAAAAATTTAAAATATATAAACTAGAACGGAAAAGAGGTGTAAAACAATTGTGATGTAAAAATTGTCTAATTGTCTTAAAATTTTGAGTACACTGATGCCACATTTATTTTTCGAGTTGGCAAAAATAAACAATGCTATGTAATTGCTTTTGTAATCATACATCATCAAATTTTGTACACATAGCATCACACAACTTCATAGGCTTTATTAAGTAATATCCCATGTTGGTGAACAATAAAATGTAATAGATTTCGACATCATTCATCATCTTTACAGAAAAAATCCACGAGTCAATAAAAAATTTAAGATGGAGTTGTGAGCAAAATTAAATTTTAACTTTGGACATCCTGAATTAATCCATCTTCATCCGTGTATTTATAGTAGGTTTTAGTCTTGTGTCCAGATTCATTTAATGGAAGAGTAATTTTTTTTAATTTAATTTTTTTAAATAAATTTAGCAAATTAATTACAGCTCATCTAAGAATTATTAGCTTATGCTGATTTAATTACAACTCATGGCTCATGTAAAAATTTGATATCTTTTTTTTTAATAAAAAATTTAATGTAATGTTTAAAGTAGGGCTGCGGAAATTATCGATTAATCTGTCGATTAATCGTTAAAAATTTTATCGATTAAATATCGATTAAAATAATTTTAATCGATAAAAATTCGATTAAAATTTAAAAAAATTTTTATAATATTTCAAAAAAATGTTATTAATAAATAAATAATTATTAATAAATAATAATAATTTATTTATTTTTTGACGTACAAACTTCTCCCGCCTAATATTACAATGTATTTTATTAATTTATGTGGGCCTGCTGACGTCAACTAAAAATGGCAGACAGTGATAGCACCAGTTCCATCAGCACAGTTAAATTTAGACATATAACTGGAAAATTGAGCAAAAGTTTTTTTAATTACAAATCCTTATCCTTTTCTTTTAAATATCTTTTTTTGAAAATTAACATTGTAATTAGTTTTCAAAGATACATTTCTTTACAAGAACGCGTCTCATTGGACCTTTGTGTATCAATGGCTTGAAATAACACTTGAGAAATGAGACTTAGCAATATTTTCCATTGTTAATATTGAGTTATACATTGTTTCCATTGTATGCATAACTTTGATTTCAATTTTTTGTGGGGATTTAAAATTTAAAGACATAACATTTAGTCAAAAATATTCTTATTTTTCAATGTCATTGAGACATAAATAAAATAAAAATGTCAATTACCTGTTTTTGTTACTTCCCATGGAATTTTCAGTTTAATGATGTCATAAATGTTTATTTTTGGATTTAATCGAAATTATCGATTAATTATCGATTAATTTTTCAAAAGTTAACGATTAAAATAAAATTAATCGATAACAGCCCTAGTTTAAAGGAAATAACTTGGGCTATCTATAATATGACAAAAATGGATTAGTCATGTGTGTATTCAATATAAAATCTATATATATAATTCACCAGGACAAGCACAAGATGTGTGCAAATAAGCATGACTAATGACCCTCGCTGGGGTCGACCAATCAATTTATGGTTTGGCAAGGGGAGGTGGTGGAGAGAGGCGCAACAATGGTTCTTGCGTTCGCTGGCGTTGTTCCTTCACAGAATAACATGTGATTCGTAGTGTAGTGGTTATCACATCCGCCTTACAGGCGGAAGATCCTGGGTTCAAGCCGCAGCGAAAACATTATTTTAAAAAATTTTTAAAATGTATATGTTAGGCACTCCAACTCAAAATTTCAAATACATCTAACACACACAAACAGCATATCATAGGAAAGAGCTCACTTTCAGTTTTCCAATGACACCTGGATCATTGTTCTATCTCTTTTAGGAGAAAAGTTATAATTTTTTTAGTGAATTAATTTTCCTCCTTATTTACCTTTGTAATTAATTCTAAAAACTGTGATCGAATATTAGCTCTTCCCACACTATTTTGTTCATAACTCAGTAATTAATGAAGATAGAACCCTGCCATTTAGGGGATACATTAATAACACATACTTAAACAAAAAACAACACATTAGGTGTGAATTAAATAAATATATTTTATAAAACATGACCATATAAGGACAAGGGGTCAATAGCGACAAATGTCAAAAAATTCTGTTTTACTTCAAAATAGCATAACTTTTAAACCAACAATGCCATAACTGTAAAATTTTCAGTACAATCAGATAATGCCCAACTGAAATTAATGCAAATAAAAGAATACATTAAATGCAGATCAGATCATTTTTGCACATTTTATAATAAAAACATAGATTGAAAATCGAATTCTGCCGACAATTTACAATTAAATGTATAACTTTAAAACTATTAAAGCTTTTGCTATGAAAATTTCAGTACAAACAGATAATGCCCATTAGAAAGTAATGCCAGTTATAAAATACATTAAATGCAGATCAGATAATTTAGGCATATTAAAGAATAAAAACATAGATTGAAAATCGAACTCTGCCGACAATTTACAATTAAATGTATAACTTTAAAACTATTAAAGCTTTTGCTATGAAAATTTCAGTACAAACAGATTATGCCCATTAGAAATTAATGCCAATTATAAAATACATGAAATGCAGATCAGATAATTTAGGCATAATAAAGAAAAAAAACATGGATGGAAAATCGAACTTGGCCGACAGTTTATATTTAATTACATAACTTTAAAATTATTAAAGCTTTTGCTATGAAAATTTCAGTACAAGCAGATTATGAACATTACAAAATAAATGCATATAAATAATACATATAATGTAAATCAAAAAATGTAGGCATAATATTAAAATTACACGCGCATGATTAAAAACTAAACATGGCCAACACATTTTAAATTTAAATGTGTAACTTTAAGATTAATAAATCTATTGCAATGCAATTTTCAGAACAGACATATAATATTTAGTTGAAACCAATGCATATAAAAATAAAATACAATTCAAGAAATTTATACATAATTTTAAAATATTTGCGAGCGGAAAACTGTGAACGGCCGAGACAATTTACATTTAAAATTGTATTTTTAATACCAAGTAGGCTATTGCAATTAAATTGTTAATTAAAAAAGGACTTCAGTGATAATCAAAACAAATAAACAAACATTAAATTCAAATGCAGATTATATAACTATGCATAATTATAAAAATTATTTTATGACAACATAAATAAATGTAACTTGCAAATTAAAACATTTTAAAAATTGAGCACTTGTGTCCAAGGCAGGATGGCCATCCCCAGTAAAAGTACAGTAGCATATGGAGTCCTTGTCAATCTGAATATGAAAGAAAGAAAAAAAAATTAAACTAAAGAAAATGAGAGTCACCTATGATAACATCAGAAACTAAATGAGATAATGTAATTTTTTCATAATCTATGACAGAAAATACTAACTTACTATAAAACAGGAAAGCAGTCCATTCTACCAGAGAGTAGCATGGACAGCTTTTCCCTAATGTTCTTCTGACATAGAAAAGAAACTGTCTCAAAAAAATCGTGGACACGGTTGGTAGTTCTGGCTCCTCAGCTCAAGCAGCACATCATCCTCGTCTATAGGTAGATTAAACACATCCTCCTCTCTCGTGAGTATCAGTCCAGGGTGTTTGTTGATCTCCTCCGCCTCCAGGCTGGCTATGCATGTCCTCATGGGTGATATCTGTTCATTAAACATTGTACAAAATTCATTAAACATTTTACAAAATAAAGAAAAGGCTAAAGACAATACCATAATCAAGTGGCTTTAAAAAAAAGACTAAGTTCAAGATATTTAAGTGCAGAAATTATGTAGACAAAATTAATATACTCACAGTCATCCAGGGTCAGGTCAAAAGTTTTCCAAAAAGACTTAATAATCCAAGTGACAGGAAGATAATCTTCTGTATAGAAGGAGCGTCTGTAAACAGATAAGATAAACAAATGGTAATACTGAAAAAAAATAATGAAAGTAATAAATTCCTTATCTTAAAAATAACTGCCGGGTAAAAAAGTTAAAAGCAATTACAAAAATAAATTTAATGATACTAATACTAGTACAGTAAAACTACTTTGAGCTTGGGTTGGTAACTAATACAAACTATGGGGGGGATTCTTGTTTGAACAAATTAATTCGGTATTATTATAGTATTTCATTACAATTGATCTAGCTATTTTATGACAAATAACTTTTTTTCTTTTACAAATATTTTGTTTTATCTGTACAAAATCTCCAAATATCATTTAAACATGTCTTAAATTCATTTAGACTACTCTACTTTAAACTGAATATAATATAATAACTCAATCTCCCTGTGTTAAAAAATTTTTTTAAAAAAAGATGGCCGCCATTTATCCGATTACAAAAAATTACATGGGTTATCACCTGGTGAACCTTATTATTAATTTTCCAAGCGGTCGGTGATGTTTAAAGTAAATGCATTATATCAGAAAATGAATAAGCTTTCTATACAATACAAGATCTAACCTTTACAGTCATAAGTAAGGGGAAATTTGACAGAGTTTCCACTTACCAAAAGTATAAGCTCCAATTGTTCATCGAAAGAATGGTCCAAATGACACAATATTTACACCCTCGTGATCGGAAATCTTTGGCGAAAAAAGTTTAGTTTGAATTCGAGTTATTTTTAGAAAATGACGCATAAGAGAGACAAAGACCGACGCATACCGAAAACCCGCCATTCACAACTCGTCACAGTGCCGCCCCCCGCTTAGCCCGCCGTTTTTTTCGGCGCGCGCAGCGAGTATTGGAGTGCCTATATATGTGCCCGTTCTTTTCCCCCTTTTTTGCGAACATGGCTGACCCTCGCTAGGGTCGGCCAATCACAGTTTATGGTTGGCAAGGGTGGTGGGCAGGTAGATAACCGCAGTGCAAATGTCTCGAGACCAACAATGCGTCGGTGGTTCCCCCCACCAACGTTCACTCGCGTTGTTTTGATTTCTTGGTGCCCGTTCTTTCCCCCCTTTCTTTGCACTATCCATGAGCAAATCTGCGGAGTATGCTACGCCGCGAGGCATATCTAGTTCATTATATTTACTATGCAAGAGAGACATAGACTAAGCTTTAAAAGCCTTAAATCTTAGAAATAACTTATTTATTTGAACTTCTTTCTTGCTGTTTTGCTACCAAAAAAAATGTTAAATAAGTATTAGGAAGATATTTAAAATAGGACATTTTTCTTTTTTACTTTGTTATTTACTTACTTAGTAGACCTAATACTAATAACTAATATTAATAGGCATAACACTGATATATTCATAAGAATTGACCTCCAAAAAATTGTTTACGTTTAACAAACACAGAGTTCATAAGATGTTAAGTCAAGACTTTATTACTTTATTTCACTTCTAACAAAATTTTAATACCATTTCATTTATAATTTATTCTATAACTATAGTACTATTAGTGTTGATTAGACAGTCTAAGTTAGACTCTAACTATAAATTATTATAGGAGGACTATACTATAATCAGTTTAGTCAGTAAAAATTTATAAACTTTAACCTAATGTCTTTACTAAAGTTTAGAATTTAGTATTTAGGCTACACTTATAACTTATAAAAATATATTATAACTATAATAAACTTGTCTTGTGCCAATCATTACTTAAAGTCTTAAAGTTTAAGTACTGATTGGCACATACTTGACTAATATTATACTTATACATCTACTTATATAATTTATAATAATAATATAAATATAAATTATTTTATAAAGAATGTAAATGAAGGGTGTGGTCCTTTTCAGACAACTTACTCACGGTATTAATCTGATTTTATTATGATATATGATCAGATAAAGTTTTGATCGACTTGGCTTAGGCTTAGGCCTAGGCGGCATAATCATCACTGACATATAAATATATAAGTTTACAGTTAAGTATAAGTAAAATTTAAGTTTAATTTAAGTCAAGTAGTAGTAGTATAAGTAATGATATAATAAGTTAATAATTTAATAAAAATATAAATAATAATTGAATTACTGAAACCTAAATAGTTTGATTCGGCTATTAGTTTTTAAAGTTTTAATTAAAAATACCTTAGTCTTTTGTGACGAGCCACTTGGTAAAGGTGTCTTTTTCATGGTCGATATACGGTATTTTAAATATAGGTAGTTGCTTATAACCGTCAGCTATTTATATCTCAGGTACAGCCATTTGTAAACACTCTCTGTCGCTATGTTCAGATGATAATTTTAGTTTCGTATTATTTGCTGTGAAACATAACATGGCAATTGATTAATTAAGACTAGATCTAGGGTTGTTATTAGAGTTTAAGATTAATTTAAAATGTAAAACAATGATAAAAATGCAAGACTAGACATAAACCATGGATAAGCGTAATAGACAAAATAATCCTCTATGAAGTCAGTGCAGAACAATTCAATAGTTAGTCACAGTTAGTGACTAGTGACTTACTACGGACTACTTAGTCAGACTGTCACTTAGTGACAATAGAAGAAGCGTCTTTAAGTCAAATATTTCATCCAAAAAAAAAGATAGATAACATCTGATAATCTATTAATTAAGACACACCTTTTCAACATTTATTTTCAAAATTAATGAAACAACTGATAAATGATTAACGTAGCTTATGTATAATGTACTGTAATTTTTGTGTTTGTTATGATATGAAAGTTAATTTAATATTTATAGGTATGTTATTTCTTTCATGTAAAGCGCTGTGAGCCCAGTTCCTTACTGGGATACAGCGCTATATAAATAATCAATTTATTATTATTATTATTAATTAATATATTACAAACAAAATCAAATATTGTTAGGTTTCTATTATAATTACAGTGACTACTGTAACAGTGCACTAAAAATCAAGGCATTTTTAAAAATCCCTATTATTTTAACTTCAACGACGTCAACGTCTTGTCGTTCTCTCTGTCTGTTGTGGTCCCGCCCGTGGAAAAACATAAGTTTAAAAAATGACCCACTTCCCGTGATCCTATCGAGCTGAAATTTTGCACATAGACTTGTGTCACCTAAAATGCATTGTATAAAAATTTCAGATCGAAACCGACAACTCCTGGCAAGCAATGCCGAAGTCCGATAGTTAGGTGTTAGATGCTAGTCACATATAATTTACAGTCTAGATGCAATGCCGATGATGAAAACCGAAGTACCCGTTAAGGGTCGGGTTATTCCGAAGCGACGGTTTCGCCCCCCCCCCTTCTCAGTTTACTAGCAACGGGAAATTGGAGGCCCTATGCCTAGGCGAAGTGAATTTAGTGGCCCTAAATGTAAAATAAAATATAAATATGAAAAGATTCTTGTGCGAAGCCCCCACTAATAATGAGACTAATCGGAGGCCCTAGGCGGCTGCCTAGTTTGCCTATGCCTAAAGCCGGCCCTGGTTTACTAAAGTTTAGAATTTAGTATTTAGGCTACACTTATAACTTATAAAAATATATTATAACTATAATAAACTTGTCTTGTGCCAATCATTACTTAAAGTCTTAAAGTTTAAGTACTGATTGGCACATACTTGACTAATATTATACTTATACATCTACTTATATAATTTATAATAATAATATAAATATAAATTATTTTATAAAGAATGTAAATGAAGGGTGTGGTCCTTTTCAGACAACTTACTCACGGTATTAATCTGATTTTATTATGATATATGATCAGATAAAGTTTTGATCGACTTGGCTTAGGCTTAGGCCTAGGCGGCATAATCATCACTGACATATAAATATATAAGTTTACAGTTAAGTATAAGTAAAATTTAAGTTTAATTTAAGTCAAGTAGTAGTAGTATAAGTAATGATATAATAAGTTAATAATTTAATAAAAATATAAATAATAATTGAATTACTGAAACCTAAATAGTTTGATTCGGCTATTAGTTTTTAAAGTTTTAATTAAAAATACCTTAGTCTTTTGTGACGAGCCACTTGGTAAAGGTGTCTTTTTCATGGTCGATATACGGTATTTTAAATATAGGTAGTTGCTTATAACCGTCAGCTATTTATATCTCAGGTACAGCCATTTGTAAACACTCTCTGTCGCTATGTTCAGATGATAATTTTAGTTTCGTATTATTTGCTGTGAAACATAACATGGCAATTGATTAATTAAGACTAGATCTAGGGTTGTTATTAGAGTTTAAGATTAATTTAAAATGTAAAACAATGATAAAAATGCAAGACTAGACATAAACCATGGATAAGCGTAATAGACAAAATAATCCTCTATGAAGTCAGTGCAGAACAATTCAATAGTTAGTCACAGTTAGTGACTAGTGACTTACTACGGACTACTTAGTCAGACTGTCACTTAGTGACAATAGAAGAAGCGTCTTTAAGTCAAATATTTCATCCAAAAAAAAAGATAGATAACATCTGATAATCTATTAATTAATATATTACAAACAAAATCAAATATTGTTAGGTTTCTATTATAATTACAGTGACTACTGTAACAGTGCACTAAAAATCAAGGCATTTTTAAAAATCCCTATTATTTTAACTTCAACGACGTCAACGTCTTGTCGTTCTCTCTGTCTGTTGTGGTCCCGCCCGTGGAAAAACATAAGTTTAAAAAATGACCCACTTCCCGTGATCCTATCGAGCTGAAATTTTGCACATAGACTTGTGTCACCTAAAATGCATTGTATAAAAATTTCAGATCGAAACCGACAACTCCTGGCAAGCAATGCCGAAGTCCGATAGTTAGGTGTTAGATGCTAGTCACATATAATTTACAGTCTAGATGCAATGCCGATGATGAAAACCGAAGTACCCGTTAAGGGTCGGGTTATTCCGAAGCGACGGTTTCGCCCCCCCCCCTTCTCAGTTTACTAGCAACGGGAAATTGGAGGCCCTATGCCTAGGCGAAGTGAATTTAGTGGCCCTAAATGTAAAATAAAAAATAAATATGAAAAGATTCTTGTGCGAAGCCCCCACTAATAATGAGACTAATCGGAGGCCCTAGGCGGCTGCCTAGTTTGCCTATGCCTAAAGCCGGCCCTGGTCGCAGGTCTCCCTCAAACAATTTTTTTTCCATAGTCCTGGATTATGCACAGATCTTTCATTGCCATTTTGCTTGGAAAGTTTTGGAAAGGCATACTGTAGTCCACGGACATCATTGCTTGCTTCTGCGCCACGCTTGATCAAATTTAAATATCAAAACAATTCGATTGAGACTTTTAGATTAACTATGCATTATTGTGCCGTTTAAATGTAACCATTTTCCACAGGCCCAAACACAATTATCTTTAATCATAGTTCTGCTTATCTTCTTTCAATTCAGTACTCACTAACTTTTAAAAAAATCATAAATTTGAAAACTACGGCTGCACTATTCAAAATAGGGCAGGGCAATGCTATCAATTATTAAGACATGTGCATGAATCATATCTATGACAAGCCCGTATTCAAATGCTGTAATTACAATTTAATATAAGATTGTACATGTTTAATTAACCTTTTACAATAACTTTACACAAAGGAGGAACCAATTTCTTTTTTCAGTTGTTGATCTAGCTCTAGTCTGGTAATTTAAAAATTCATTTTTGTATGAGTTGGTGTCCCCCATGCGATAAGCCTGATTGGTGCTCTAAGCCCCTCCATGTTTTTGCCCACGTACTTTTTCCAAAACAATCTGATCTTGTGAAAAACTGTCTAGGTTAGGCACATTAATTGTGCAGGCCATTCTAGGGCCAATGAACAATTTGACCAAATAACGATGAAATAGACACTAGACACGCACATTCACATTGGTTGTAACCTTTGCATGCATCTAGACTGGAGAAATTCCGATCTGGTAACAACCTGATTTTCATGGCAAATTAATCTGTTGACACCCTGTTCTTGAATTTAATTTATTTGTATGGCAAAATTAACAAGCTGAAATGAAACTAATTGAAGTGATTTTCCTATTTTCATTTCCCTCTCGATAAACTTCTACTCTGCGTAATGGAGGAAGTGTCCCCATGTGGGTCTACATTTTCACACCACATGAGTGAAGCTACAAATCGTAGTCTAATGGTAACAAAAAGAATTATCCAGTTTTTTTAATTTCTTGTGGTGTGCATTTATGGTGAGGCTCTTCTTCCCAGGTTTTAAACCTAGTGCCTTTTGTTAAAGAAAACTATGCTATCAGTCAATAAGGTGCTATCCCGCCATGGCCTACCTGCTCCACTGGGTGCGTGGAGCTCAGAGGAACTTCTCAACAAGTAGGCCAGTAAATCCTGCACCTAGAAATAAAAAACAAAAGATAAGAAGACTCCAGCTCTTCGCCTAGCAAGCTGGAACGTTAGGACTATGTGTCCAGGCATTACTGCCGACCTGCAGCTTATTGATGATGCCAGGAAGACAGCCATCATTGACAGGGAGCTTGCCAGACTAAACATCGACATTGCCTGCCTTCAGGAGACTAGACTCCCAGAAAGTGGTACCATAAAAGAATGCAACTACACTTTCTTCTGGCAGGGTGGGCCAATGGACACACCAAGGCAACATGGGGTTGGTTTTGCCATAAAAAATGGACTCTGCTCCTCCATAGAACCCCCAGCAAAGGGCACTAACAGGATACTAACAATACGACTATATACATCCTCAGGATTAGCCAACATCATCAGTGCTTATGCTCCAACCTTATCCTCGAGCTCAGAAGCGAAAGACCAGTTCTATGATGATCTCAATCAAACACTAGCCAGCATACCCACCAATGAAGCAATCTACCCCCTTGGTGACTTCAATGCAAGAGTTGGAAGTGATCACATGGCCTGGCCAACTTGCCTCGGTTATTTTGGAAGAGGCAGGCTAAATGAAAATGGGCAGAGATTAATAGAGATGTGCTGCTTACGTGGACTATGTGTCACAAATACTTTCTTCAACTGCAAAGCAATCCACCAAGTGTCATGGAGGCATCCCCGCTCTAAACACTGGCACCAACTAGATCTCATCATCACAAGACGCACACAACTGGCCAGTGTCCTCCTCACACGCAGTTACCACAGTGCAGACTGCGACACATATCATTCCTTAGTGGCTAGCAAGGTAAGGTTACTGCCAAAGAAATTGTACCGCAACAAAAACAAGGGAAAACCACGCATAGGCATCTGCTCCACCAAGAATCCAGAGAGAACAGCAGAATACACCCAGAGACTAAAAGAAGCTCTTGTACAAATGCCACCAGTAGACACTATTGAGTCCAAGTGGTCACATCTGCGGGACACCATATATGGCTCAGCTATTGCGGCATTCGGCAAGAGAGAACGCAAAAGTGCAGACTGGTTTGAGGCCCACTGGGAGGAAATGAAGCATGTCATCGATGCAAAAGAAAGACTCTTTTAGCCTATAAAGACAGGCCTTGCCCAGAAACTCTACATTCCCTTAAGAGCGCCAAGAAAAATGCCCAGCAGGCAGCTCGCCACTACGCTAACACGTACTGGCTCAATCTAAGTTCCAGCATACAGTCAGCTGCTGATAGAGGCGATACAAAGGCTATGTACGAGAATATAAAACAAGCAACAGGCCCTCTGACCTCCAAGACAGCACCCTTAATGTCAAAAGCAGGGGAAATTATCACTGATCGGGACAAGCAACTCAAACGGTGGATCGAGCACTACCTGGAATTGTACGCAACTATAAACCATGTCTCAACTGCTGCCCTGGACGATATCCCAGACCTGCCGGTCATGGAAGAGCTCGATAGCATACCCACAATGGTCGAGCTAAGTAGAGCCATAGATTGCCTATCCTGCGGGAAAGCCCCTGGTAATGATGGAATTCCACCAGAAGTTCTCAAATGTGGAAAAGAAATACTTTTACAGCCTTTGCATGACCTCCTCATTCTGTGCTGGGAACAGGGGCAGATACCACAGGAGTTAAAAGATGCCAACATCGTTACACTGTATAAAAATAAAGGAGACAAGAGTGGCTGCAACAACTATCGTGGAATCTCTCTCCTCAGTATAGTTGGAAAGGCCTTCGCCCGAGTTGCATTGACACGCCTGCAGACCCTAGCATCGCGTGTACTCCCAGAATCGCAGTGCGGCTTTCGAGCCGGAAGATCAACCATAGACATGATCTTCTCTCTGCGCCAGCTGCAGGAGAAATGCAGGGAGCAACATATGCCTCTATACATCGCGTTCGTCGACCTAACTAAAGCTTTTGATCTTGTCAGCAGAAGCGGCCTTTTCCAGATCTTAGTAAAAATAGGCTGCCCTACACATCTGCTTAACATCATCAAGCAATTCCACGAAAACATGCAAGGGCACAGTGTGCTATAACGGTGCCACGGTGCCACCTCCGAGGCTTTCCCAGTAAGTAGTGGAGTAAAGCAAGGTGCGTGTTGGCACATACTCTATTCGCAATATTCTTTTCCATCTTACTCCAGTATGCCTTCAAGAACAACAGCGAGGGGATATACATACACACCAGAGCTGACGGGAGATTATTCAATATTGCCCGACTTAAAGCCAAGACCAAAATAAGGAAGATTTTGCTGCGCGAGCTCTTATTTGCAGACGATGCCGCCTTAATATCCCACACAGCAGACTGCCTGCAGAACCTTGTATCCAGCTTCTCCGCTGCCTGCAAAGAGTTTGGCCTGACCATAAGTATAAAGAAAACCAACATTATGGCACAGGATGCTGCCTCTCTCCCGACTATCACCATTGACGACTGCAACCTGGATGCTGTTGACAGTTTTACTTATCTGGGATCAAACATCTCGAGCACCCTCTCACTGGAAGATGAGATAAGTAGTAGGATAGGGAAGGCAGCAACTGTTATGGCTAGACTGTACAAAAGAGTCTGGTCCAATGCCAAACTCACAGCAAGGACTAAGCTGCAGGTATACCAGGCCTGCGTACTGAGCACACTCCTCTATGGATGCGAGTCTTGGACCACCTATACCAGGCATGAAAGAAGGCTCAATAGCTTCCACCTCAGATGCCTGCGCCGCATCCTAGACATCAAATGGCAAGAGAAAGTCCCCAACACAGAGGTCCTGGCTCAAGCAAGCATGAGTAGTATTGCAGCAATATTAAGCCAAAGACGCCTCCGTTGGCTTGGACACGTCAAGAGGATGCAAAGTGGTCGCATACCCAAGGATGTGCTCTACAGCGAGCTGGCAACAGGGAAAAGGTCGGTTGGTCGGCCATATCTCAGATACGTGGACATATGCAAGAGAGACATGAAAGTAGCCAACATTGATATACAAAACTGGGAAAACCTGGCAGAGGATAGGTCCATGTGGCGGACTATAGTGAAAGAAGGATCACTAAGAGCAGAGGAGCAAACTAGGGCAGAAGCAGTCGGGAAAAGAGCGAGGAGAAAGGCCAGGCAACACTGCCCCACTGCTTTCGTGTGTGTGTCATGCAGAAGAGACTGCCACTCAAGGATTGGTCTCATCAGCCACACCAAGAGTTCGTAGACGGACAGATGCCATACAGTCAAGACAAAACTTTTTACTACTTAAAAAGGAAAAGGTGTGGTGAGTGAGGGAGAGAGGCTACATAGCTACAGTAATATTTATAAGATAGTGCAAAAATATGAGGTGCAATGTAGATATTAACTAGATGAGACCTACATACTGCGGGTACCCGAAACATGACAGTCCTACATACTACATGGGGACATCAGCACATGGTAGAATAAAATAGTTTATAAGAGTATGAGTTGTAAAGAAATTTAATGGAAGTTTTTCAGTTATTGTACAATATGTACTCCTATTCACAACATGAATAACTACACATTGAGCACATTAGTATTTAATACGTAGTCTATTTAAGGGCCCCATGATTAAGAGATTCATAATACTGTTATAATTAAATACAATTTAATTCAACAGTAATGTTAATATATTGACTCCATAAAAAAGTGAATTAAAATTATTGATTTTATTTTTAACAAAATATATATTAGAGATAAATGTATGAAGCTAAAATAGTATTATCTTTCTTTCAATGTTCTTATGACTACAGAATATAAAAAATGTGACTATAAGTTCAAGTGGTTGTTGAGGGCTTTGACTCCATGTTTCTTTTACACTAGGCTCACTAGGAGTTTTTTTCTACTTTTTCCCTTTATCAATATTACAAGAATGAATTAACTGCCACATGTTTATATAAGCCATGGTGATACAATGTTTTGAATCTCTTTAAGAACATATATTGATTTGTCTGAAACCATATGTAGAAATCAGGCTGAAATTTGAAATAATAGATTAATTATGGTAAAATTTTTATTTATCCTGAAAAAGAATAATGTCTTTCCAATCTTTCTGCCACAAATGACTTTGAAAAAAAAAGAAGGGGAGGATTACGAGAAAATGATAAGATTAAATTACTCATTTCGGAGCTTAATATTTGGTCAGACTCAGACATTACTATAATCTTCCCTATCTCATTGATTTCTTGGTTTATCTCTTTAATTTGAAGCTTTTTATTTCTTATCTTTAAATCAAATAATTTTAAACTATCTTTTTGTTTTTTGTTGGAGTTATTATTGTTAGATGAAGAACTCTTTCAGCCAATACTTTTATAGTGTTACAACTACAACTATATTAGTTACTTTAAAAAAAAATTCTCATAAAATGTAATCAATATTTTCCTAGGTGATGAAATAAATAAGAAATGAAATAACATTGTTTTATGAGCAAAAAATTTCAGAATAATAATTTGTATTGAGAAAAGTATATTTTGGAATGCCAAATTAAATAATTTGAGACGCAAGTATATATAAAAAATAAAGCTATTTACAAGTGAAGCTGATTTTGATATAAAACTATCATCACAGAGAAGGAGAAATGTAATCTGTCCTTAAACACTAACAAATATATCATTTGTTTTGTATTGTGAAAATATCAAACATTCAAATATGAAGAAGAAAAAAATAACAGGTTTTTAAACTCTATTCCACTGGAAAATACAAGCAAGCATAAATCTAAAATATGCTATACATATTTCATTATATTATAGAAACATTTTAAAGATTTGATCATCTTTGGATTTTAGACAGGCAAATTTATATAAACATTCACAAGGTCATTTCCGCAAAGTAACACAATGTAAATATTTACAAAATACTTACAATATTATTAAAGTTAAAGCTGTATCAAAAAAATTAAAATAAATTTGAAAACATTATAAATTCAATTTGTTTGTGGCAAGAACAAAATGTGAAACATAATTTTTCAATGCAGGAGGAAAAAAAAATATGATCATCTTGTTGGTTTTTCAATTAGTTGCTCCAATAAAGAGTTTCCTGTGATGATTGCAGTTGTTGCCACTATAATTCGTATTTCTGGAATAGATGAAGATAAATTATAAAATACTAAATTATAATTTAAAAAACTCAGACCAAGAGTAAAAAATTGATATAGACTACTGAAGAAGATAATCCTTGAATCCCAATCTAAAAGACTGAAGAAAAGAGAATGGAAAGGAAGAAGAACATAAAGGTGTAAAAAAAAATGGACATGGGAGAACACAAACAGAACAGTTAAACAAATAAACAAAGAAGAAGGATGACAAAGAGATGAGAAACACAATAAACATAACCAGCAGAGAAAGTTGGGTAACAAAGTACACAGACACTGGACCAGACAACACAACAGCAAGAACATTGCAGACAGAGCTTGGACTTTGAACACAGGTCAGAATATTTCACTACCATCTCAAGGAGTCACACAACTTGGGGTAATATTTGAAAATCTCTTAAAATTATGTATCACTTGGTAAACTTTGTTCAGGCAAAGCCCAATCTTAACATTCATTTAGATGCTATTACAATTGAGGATATAAACTGAGCCAAACAAAAGCACCTTAAATGCAACCATTTTCTCCATATCAGCAATTTTTTAAGCCTTGAATTAAACGTCTTTGCCTGATTAATACAGTAAATTAACAAAATTGCAAACCTAAAGTTTTGGCAAGAAGTCGTAGAGCAGCAATTTCACTGTATGTGCAACCTCCAAGGAAATACACCAGCACCACTTTGAAAGAAGGGTCAGTTATAACTTGTCCAGACCTACCTGTAAAACACAAATTACAACAAAAGACTTATCAAGATTTCTAATACGTTTAGAATATAATCTTTAATGGTTTACATTATATGGTTTTAAAACAAAGTTCTTTTTTTTAAAAAAACATGACTTAAAGTTATAAAATTTAGTACTTCAAAAATGCTAAATTAAATATTAAGTACCCACCAGGTCCAAAAGGTCTATGCTTCACTTTAAGGTCAGAGTGGATTCCTCCACAACATTTGCCAACATCTTCTAAACCAATAAGGGTCTCACGAGTCAGGATCTTAAATATATAAACTCTTTTAATTGCCATGCTTTACAGAAACTCATAAATTGGTTACTTTAACATAGCAGCTTCTAATCACATGTGACACATTATTTGCACAAAATACACAGTAAGTTTAAAGATTTTTATAATAAGGAATAAATCTTAACGTAAATAATGGTTCATTTAAACATTTTAACTTAGATATATTGTACAAAACATTTAAGCCACTAAATATAGGCAGATTAATAATTTGCTTAGATGGTTATTACCCAAAATATGTGAATTGTGTGTTATTTCATATCATAGGCAAAAAAATGTATAAATAAAAAAGACAAACAATACATATTTTATTTTTAAGACAGCTATTAATTCTCTGAACCTTAGGATTGCATAGAATATCAAACCTGTGATTATGTTACCGTTAAACTCATTCTTTTCCAAGGCACCGGCATTCAAAGTGCAACTCTATATTTTTTGTTGGTATTATTTTTTTTAAAACATAATGCAGCCTTTTCACCTGTTCCAGAAAGATTGTGTAAATTAAAAAATTTTAAGAACACTTAATATTTGTCTTGAGCTGATCTTACCTGCTCAACCAACTTGCAAGGTAACGGTGTGTAGGCTCCACTAAATATGTAAGATATATCTTTGGGATTCTTTAAATCCAAGTCAGCAGACTGTTTTGGAACTAGGTTAAATTTCCGATTGTAAAATTTATAATTTGACTTTCTTAACATTGGGTTTGAGGCTGTTTCTTGCACAGTCAAGATCCCCAGTTTTTTCAAGTTGAAAAATGTAACAAGGTGCTCAAATCCATGGCTCTGCAATTTTAATGACAATTTGTATAAAACTATGCTATAAGTTTAATTAAGAGAAACTAGGTGTTAAGGATCTTAAAATATTGAATTAAAGATACATGTAACTTAAAATTACTCAATCATATCAATTACTGGGCAAGTCATGTTTAAGGACTTTTCAAGAGTTAAGTTATTCTCTTTAAGTTTTGAAAATAAACATATAAGCCTTACATGGAGAAAACCGGTTTTAAGGGCCTTGTAATCTCTGGGGTTGAGGCCTTCTTGGGTAAGGGAAAGAAGACAAAGAAGTCGCAATGTCTGAACTAAAGAAAACTTCAAATATAAAAGTAAAATTAAAAAATCAAGTCAAAATTTAAGTGAGAAAATCAAGAATTTACTTGCTGTGAGACTTTTCACTAATCTGAAATCATTCCTTGTGAAGTTATTTTGCAAACAAACTTATCATTTTCCAATCAGAATGGCTTTGAATCATACTTAATATATCAGTGGGAAAACTTGTTTACTATTTTCATGTCTTTTCCCAGCCCCAAAGAAAAATGCATTTACTTACTTGTTTGTGTATACATTCCTCAATGTAAGACATATTTTCTTTGATCTCTGTGCCTTCCAATAAACCTTATGGTATAAAAGTTTACACTTTTTAGAGAAAAACCTTCAATTTTATTTTAATGGAATTTAGGTAAACATCTCACCAAAAATGTTGTTTCAAACTTGTGGCTCTGTACATATCTATATGTACTATATCAATGTCAAAAGTGTGTTTAATTTTTAAAAAAATATTATATTACATCATGTTCACCAAATTTTTGAAGTATCACATTTGCTTGCAGAAGGGGGAATATATGCAAGTATGTAACAGGTGAGCACAGTTTAGACCAAGTAGTTGGTACTAATTCATTAGTTGCATAATAAGTACAAGTGTTAATTTTGAGACAAAAATAAAAATAGCACACAGGGTAGGGCCACATACTAAAGAAAGACAACACAATACAGCCAAGGGAGGGAAAAGCTTTTTATGTTGATAAAGAGGTCAAATTCACCCCTAGAGGTGAACATAGAGACAAGGTGGAGGCACCTATATTCTTGTCTAGGTAACTTTAAAAAAACTTATGGAGGCACAGGGTAACTTAGCTCCACTGTGTGTTCAAAATGTACTAAGAAGAGGCAAGTATAGTGGGTCCTATTTTTGTGACCAAGGCAAAAATTAATTTAATCAAATAAAAAAAGTACCAACTAAGCTAGTAATTGGTGTGTGCCTCAGATCCATCATTCTTGGTAACCTTATTTACATAGTCTTTAATATATGACCGTCATCTTTGGTGTCTCTCCTATTTATATTTATTTCTAACATATCCTTTTAACTTAATAGCTAAATTTCTTACTTTTGATGAGATGCACATCTGTAAAAGTTATTTTCTGTTACACTTTTCCCAGCTGTGTTCCTATTCCCTGCCATTCTTTTTTGTTGCCTTTTAAATTTTTTTTAAAGAATTTTTTTTTATGACTTACTATGCTCTGTTTTGATGAATTCATCAAAATCCTGGGATTTTTTTGTCTTCATAATCACTTCACAAGCACCAATATCTAAAAAGAAATGTTTTTAAGCTCATTAACATTACAGGTACTCTGAGGAACATAACTTATGATACTAATGTCTTCCGCCAATATTTCAACCACTACTGCGATCTTATCAACAACAAAAAATCATTGAATGGAGAGTTGGAGAGCATTTTTAGAAATCAATACAACAGTCAGCCTAATATGAATAGAATTTTCTTACACACTGTCAATGTTGCACTCTTATTTATCTGGACTTCAGTTATTATTTTTTCTTATTTTTAGAAAAGTCAATATATTAGGACAAAATTGTAAAAAAATGTCATATCATTTGCTCATTTATTCCCTGGAAATGACAGCTTGTGAATCAGAATAAAGTAAATGATTTTTAAGCATAGCAAACTGGTAATTAATCAACAAATGCAGACAAATATGTTAATAAATATTTATTATCTATTATTCTAATAATATTCTTTCCATATAACTACTTACGTATTCCCAGTAATTTCTGATGATGTTTCAAGGTCCGAAGTTCATTTGCAACATATTGTCTCATATCTCCAACTGATTTTAAATTATTTTTTTTCTGTAAAGAATTTTTTAATTAATTACAATGTTTTTTTATCTATTAGAAATTTTAGGTAGATATTTACAACATATCAGTTATTTTATCATGTTTACCTATAGACAACAATCTATTCAAATTGTATCAGCTGAGATAGGTCATTTTCAAACAGAAACTATTTTCAACAATTTTTCTAAATTTTGTTTATTATCATGAACAAAAATGTGAAATTACATTTTTCTTCACCAAAATATTTTTTTCTAAATAGCTTCATGTTTAATCATTCATTCATGCTAAATTATGGCTCACATCATAAAGTCCTTGCAGCTCTTTTGCCTTTCCACTGAGATATGAAAATATATGAGCAAAATGAGAATCTCGGATCTGACCATAAATCTGAAAGGAAAAAAAAATTTTGTTCATGAAGTATTCTTATGTTATTTTTCTAACTGGAGGAAACTTAAAGGTCAGAGAATTAAAAATCTCATTACCTCATCTTGACTAGTGAGGAGCAGCTTAGTGGATGATTTTTCTTCACCAGTTACATCTTTTTCAAAATTAATTATTGCTGAAAAAATAAATACTCTACATCAATCATCCTTTTATATTAATTTAATGCATTAAGGTTTTAGAATTGCGTTGTAGCCTAATGCTTGATTAATAAAGAGCATTAAGAAACATTTGCTATTGAGGGTCTTAAAAATTAAATAAAGTAAAATCTCCTGGGTAGACTGCAGCAGTGCTTGTTGAAAATAAGAGTTATAAAAAAATCAACAAAAATGTTAAGAGAAGCAAAACAAGTTTCCGTGTACCATTTTCATTTTGATCTTACCCAACACCCTGCTAAATTTGAAAACCAGTATTTCTATGATCATTAAAGAAAATATGGAGATGTTTTCTTATAAATCTCAAGTAGAGAATGGATATTGGCTGTTTCCCTGCTGGACAGAACAAGTTAGTTAAGGATGACTAACTTCTCAAAGATCTTTAGTTTTAAAAAAATATTTTTTATAGAAGTTGTTGAGAACATTAGTTCCTATATATAAATTACTTAAATTTTCACTCAAATAGAAATAGAAGTTGTTGAGAACATTATTTCCTATCAATTAATTACTTAAATTTTCATTTAAATAATAGTTTAAAACATCATTAAAAATCTAATGTATTTTCAATTTTTTTTTCAGCTTTGGTTTAGGGCAACTCCTCTGTTAAGTATTATTTGAAAGTGCATTCTAGTGGCATCAAGGTAAATCAACAAAACATGATCTATATTGCCTACAACCTTTTGAAAAACAGTTAAATATTTCTTCTGTTTGTTAATTTTATCACTTAAAATAAATATTCACTAACAACAATCAATGTGAAATGTTTCATCCAGCAAAGCTTCATATGTCATTGGAGTGCATAATGGGGAAACGTAGTCCACATCTGAAAAAGAAAACTGCAATTTATTAATAAGTGTTTCAAAATAGCAGTAATGCAACATCAATTTTTAAGAAGTCTAATATGTAAATATATTTCTTAATAATTTAAAATAAATTCCTTTTTCTTATCAACTTATGTAGTTAAAAAATATATATACAGTGGAACCCACTTACCTCGAGCTCGGTTAGCTCGACCACCCCACTAACTCGACGTTTTTTATTGGAACCGCCAAATTCTCTCTTTGTCTTAGCATTTTTTCATCGGCTAATTCGATTTTTCTAAGTCGCCGAAACCTAGTACCTCGAGCACAAAAGAGGGCCAAATTTGCAACTTAACTTGGTTAGCTCGATCCTCATGACCAATCGCCAGCTTTTGAAAATGTTAGCTATGATTTTTTTATAACCAAGGGAAGGGACCAATTTTCTGCCTCACCAGGGTCTGCTGGTGACGTCACAGCCCGCTTGCTGAGCGCTGTTACTTCTGGTACTATGCTTCGGTAACTAAGCGAATACATTTTTTTTTAAAAATCAGTCACTAGCGAACTCCACAAACAGTCTATATTTATAGACCAGAATATTATTATTAAGAAAACGCTTTGATTTTGATGTCACGTTCGCTCGCGTGTTGGCTCTGGTATTCTGCCGTAACACAACATAAAATTAACTCCGGGTAAAAAGCTAATATACCGATTAAGTCCTGATAAAACGGAGTAAACAGTCATAGTAAGATGGAATTTATTTAAATACCATACTGTATTATGTTTCACTCGTCAACTTGCCAGAATTATGGAATTCGCCGCGCACACGACGATCCCCCCCCTCCCCACAGGGTGGGGTTTAGCTACACTGGCCATTTACCAAGGCACGCTCTGACTCAATTTAAAAAGAAAAATGTTCCTTTCCCCCAACCCACTGTAGATGTATAACAGTGGGGGAGGGGAGGTGTCTATTCTCGCGGTCTTGTATTGGTATGTCAAAGCAAGAGGCTTCCTTTTATATAAACATCAAAGACCTGTCTAGCCTTCCCCCCCCCCATCCTCATTATCCCTAACTAGAAAACTCCGTAACTTGTCCCCCCCCCCTCCCCCGGTCCCTTTGAATTCTCTTAGAGCGCTGTAGTAATAGCCGTGACCTTTGACCGTACAGTGCCTCGACAACTAAGCAATAAAAAACAAGCATTCATTAGCCGTAGACGAAGTAGACTAAAAGTGATGACGTGTATATTATTTAGTAATATTTAGATACCGGAATAGGGAGAAAGCGATTTGAAGTCACCGTCGCTAACACAACAAAAACGAACTCCGGGGTAAAAAGCTATTACGGGCTTATTGAAGTTGCAGCTGAATAAATTATTTAAATTCCGAAGACTTAAAACTTAAATAAATAAGCCTAAACATTTTTAAAGATGAGTGTAAGCGGTCGTTCGATAGTTGTAACTACGGTAAACACCAGTCCTAGAGTAATGGTAGTCAATTATTAACAAATTGAAACAATATTTGCGACATATTTTCCACATGCGCAGAACAATGCGCGAACGACTATCTGAAGTAAAGTACCTACAAATATATTTAAAAT
Organism: Ampullaceana balthica; assembly: GCA_944989445.1. Classification (NCBI taxonomy): domain Eukaryota; kingdom Metazoa; phylum Mollusca; class Gastropoda; family Lymnaeidae; genus Ampullaceana; species Ampullaceana balthica. The sequence goes on from CALYLW010001859.1 coordinate 111,175, forward strand.
ATATTTATTTGAATATTGATTGTTTTCCTTGGTCCTTATACAAATAAATGCCTTGGTATTTATTAGTAATAAACTTACACTAAGATTATGACTTTAATTATAATTACATCATTAGTATTAGTAGTAAATAGCATGAAATAACAAAGTTCAAGGACGAACGAGCAAATGAACTAAAACTAGAGCCTCAGTCAGAGCCGAGTCACTAATTCATTTACATAAATCATACTCGCAAGGACGTTCCATTTCGCATAATATAATATATCACATAATTTAACATTATATTGATATTTCTTATATTCCGATACGATTCTGATTAATCGTCCCATCACTAATTAACGAACAACACGTATATAAAGAAATTTCAAGCGCATGTTAATATTTTGCCGCCATATTGGTTTTCGTTTTAACTCGATCATCGGTTATCTCAATGCCATTTTTCATACCCCAACGTCGTCGACTTAACCGGTTTCGACTGTATTTTAGATTTCAAAAATGTTCTTTTGAAATCATTGAAAAAATTATACTATTACTTTTTTTTAATTTCTAATTTAAAAAGCTGAATTTTAAACATAATTTAAACATTTTAAAGGTTTATTACTGACATGAATGCCAACACTTGACAAATTATTATTCTTATAATTAAGTATAAATGAATTATGCCTTTTTACCTCTGTCTATAATAAAAAGTTGCCCTATGTGGTGTTTTGAATCTTTAGGATCATTCTTATTCTCAGACATTGCTTCCATTAAATCATAAACAATCTGAAAGTTATAAAACAGTCATATTTTGACAAATGAATTTTCTTTTTAAATATATCTAAGTTCTGTTTTAAACTTGTGGTATGAATAAACAGTAATTTTATTTTAAAAATACTTTAAAAGCATATAAAAAAAAATTTCTTCAAAAATATGTTTAATATTTTTAAAAGATTTCACTATATGTATTATTTAAATTAAGACTTCTTAGAAATTTTACCTTGGAACCTCTTCCTATACAATAAACATTTGGTATCTTTCCAAATAGCCTTTGTAAGTTAACAAGTGAAGTTGCCACAGTATGAAGCCATGTAGTATCATGATCCTAATGAATAAATAACATATAAATAGGCATTTAAAAACATTAGAGAACACCTTGTTTAAGCTATATGAAACTACTAAAAGAAATTTAGCAGCAGAGCTGAATTTCAAATTTTATGAACAAAGATATGATTCTTTAACCATTAAAAAAAATTCATTTCTATACATATCTATCTTTATTACATACATAATATTCTTAAACAAACAATTAAAAATTCAAACTGAAGAATCTAAGAATGAAAGAATCAGAGGAATCTAATTTTTTAAAAGTTAACAAGATAATGATGTTCCAACTTATTGGAGTTCATGAATTATAACTCTGCTTGTCGGGCAGACAGCAGCAAGTCAAGGAGCAAATAGCTGCAGTAAAAACTATCTGCTAGTGAAAAATTATTTTTGCTTGTTCATCTGTTCATTTGGCTGGAGTTCACTCCGCCAAATATGAACTTCATGTCATTTTTTGTATGATCAAGATGGGACGAAGAGAGAAATTGGCGTCTGCTTCAAAAACATCAACTTCACTGGGTTGAGATAACTGGGTTCAACTGCATAACAATTATATTATGACTGTTAATAATTATGTTTACCTTGGAAACAAGGTGATATATGTGGCCGAGGGGAAACGGGGGCAAGAGAAGCAATTTTCGGATTTTTGCCAAGCGCACCAAATATTCTTCCTACAACACAATGCATGATGTCACTGAATGCCATTTTTCAAACTTACCAAGTAAAAAGATGTAAAAATTTCAGGTAATTCAAATGACAATAAGTCAGTATCTAACGGTAATAAGTCAAGGGGAAATTCGTCAATGCTGATGTGTCCCATGACTCCTTCACTCTCTAATATAGATTCACATATGAAGAGCTGCAAACAAATTTGAAGCAAAATTATTTGGTAGCATAAACATGACTTTTATGAGACTATGAAGTTTTCTTAGTTCTGAAATAGGTAAGATAATAAAAACTATACTTTTATTTACCTTCCGAGGAACAAGCACAATTTTATAGTTTCTCTTCTCCCCTCGGCCTATTTCACAATTAATTTGATCAGCAATGTACTTCATGGTCACTAATCGTGGGCGAACAAGGTATATGCGACTAAAATATTGATAGTAAAGCATATGATTAAAATGCATATCACACAATATTTTTAATTCAAGAGAAATTTTTAGTTTTATATCTTCTATAAAAAAAAAGAGGAATGGCCTATTTAATATATTTCTTCCAGTACAAATCAAGCAGTTAAAAATGCATTTTAAACAAAAGTAAAAGCTGTAATAATTTGACTATTCACAAAAAGAAAGATTAATTCAAAGATGATTTGGGTTTTTTCTTTATTTGGATGCAAAAGTTATTGTAAATACATGCAAGTAGCATTTAAATAAAATTACTTTTCATGTCCAGGTAAGCTCTTATTTCCAGACTCAAGCCTGTATATTTTATCAACACCATGTTCCTAAAGTTAAAATGCAGCAAAAGATTGGCATGATTTATATTATCTTCAAAAAGGATATTGAAAAAAATAATGATTTAAAAAAATAAAAACAAATGGAATTTTTAACTATATTTTTTTTAACAAAATACAAAAATGAAGAAAAAAAAATCAACACTACAAATAAGAAAAAAATTTAAAAATTAAGTAAATAATTTCAAATTAAGTAGAAATCTATACATAACAGAAGGTAAAGAGAGATAGCTTCCCAGAATTTTGATATAGATTTCACACAATATTATTTGCACTAATCTGGAGTCTTATATGACAAACCTGAAAGGGTGATTGCAATGCAAGAACATCCAATCTACATGAGTAATTTGAGAAAATATGCCTCCACAAAAAAATATTCACCAGGCCATCAAGGTATCCCACCACAAAAATTTTTTATATCCTTAAAATCTATTAATATTTTAAAATCACACTCCACATTTTATTTCATGCATAATTCAAATGTTGCAATTACATGTACATCCATTAAAATCTTTCATTAACATGTGACAAAGGTATAATACCTTTAAAAAAGTTACTCCGGCAACCCTGTCAAGTGGCTTAGTCAAGTCAGGATCAATAACTAGGTCCTTTGCTTCATGAATCTGTTGAACATTTTAAGTTGCATCAGTCAAAAAGTGAAAAGGTATATTGTATTTATTTCAAAAAGTTAATAGATTTTGTATATTATTGAGAATAAAAGAAATGAAACTCACATTTAAAAGAATATGAGCAAGTTGTTTTTTCAGTAGGTTGTTAAGTTCTTGTAAATCCATTTTTCTGTAATTTTGTAGAGAGGAAATCAAATATCAACTATGTAAATAACCATAAAAATTGTCAATAATTTTACTATGAAAAAAAAACAAACTATAGGCCTAAATATTAACGAGTGGGTCTAAACTTACTTTCTTTAAAGTTTCATGGTTTATTGTTACAATTGTAAAAAAAATTTAGATAGCAAGAGCCCTTTAAAAATTCACTTTCTATAAAATATTATCTTAGGCTTAGACAGGCCCATGCAAAGAGAGAAGCAAACAAGGCACTGACATCGGGCACCAAGATTACAGTGTGTTACATATTCACATATTTCTTCAGACGTTCACATGAACATTAAATTTAAATAAATATTAAAAACTCATGCTTTTAAAAAAGACAAAGAGCCAAAAAATTGACTTTACACAGTATATTTCTTGAAAGAAAGCATTTATAGGTTTTCATCAGGGAGCCACTTTTTTTTGGAACAGCAATCATATTTCATTTTACAGTGTACAGGCTTGATACAATAAAAGCTTCTGGGTCTAATAGGCTATGACAGTGATGGTGACCCTTTTTGGGGCCATGTGTCCAAAATTCCACCGAAACCAACCTATTTATAGCAAAGTGCCAACACTTAAATTAAACCAAAAAAAATCGGGATTTGGCTTAAAAACAACACACACTTGTCTCAAGGCTTAAAGAGAAGAGAGTTTTCAACGTTACAAAAAACTTTTTATTACAGGAGATAGATCGGTTTCACATAATTAATGGGACTTTTGCTGATGTATAAATACTGATAATTAACGAAGTATAAGCCAAGGTTTGATGAATTAAGGAGCAACACATGGAGCACTCAGAATATCTGTGTGGTTCTTGTGTTACATTTGATAAAATTCAAAGCTGGAAACAGCTGTTCCCATGCATAAGATGATCCAAACAAAGTAAGAATAGCACCCCCATGTTGTTTCATTGATTTAAACTTATTTGGCTGAGAATTTTACACTTTAAGGATTTCATTTTCATAACTATCAATTGTGCTGCCATGTGTGATCTCTTTACACTCCATCTTCTCAAGTATTGCACGCAGATCATAGAATTTTATTTTCCACATAGAGCTTTCTTGAAACTCCAATAGCCCTATTTCCCGAATTTTAAGATCTAACAACTGTAAGCAAGAAAGATGAAGTTCTTCAAACTTAGATTTATACGGAGAAGTAAAAAAAAACACATAGTTGTTTCTATATGATGGAAGTGTAGAAATCTGTCTTTAACAAAAAAAACTATAAGAAACCAGATATTATCCCTAACATGCAAGGCGCACCATCACTAGTAATTGAAACGACTTTTTTGCACTAATGTCTTGTTGCATAAAAAGCTTCCATAGCAGCATTGATAATATCTATTCATTGTGTTTTTTCTGGCAAAGATACCAATTTAACCAGATCTTCTATCATCTTATCACAAAATTATTACTAGACTTACTATTACTATATTTATATGTGCTTTCATCCAAGCACATTGAGTAACAGGCTGCCTTTTGTAAGTCAGTGGTAAGTTGCTGATCAATATCCCATTACCATTCCCATGCCTTCCGCAGGATTCTATCTTTTTGATTAAATTTCAGTGGGAGAGCGGTTTATCATATTTTCCAGGCACAGTGAAATTTAAAAGCTGGCCGTTGTTTGAGGATTTGTTTTAGAAAGAATATGATGATTGCAAAAGTCAACTTCATGGTCTTTATAATTTCTCAATTTCCCTTCAATAAACACCTTCCGTTCAGCTTCATCAAGTTCAACAACAAGTTAGTGTAACTTTCAAGAACAGATTAAAACACTTCTCAAAATTATACAGTAAAATTTGATTGTGATTATTGATTAGAAGGTAGTAAATTAAGGCAGTCGCGTGCCAGGTGATGAGGCCGATTTTGGCACGTGTGCCATAGGTTCGCCATCATCACTGGTCTAGTATATGAATATGACGCTATGACTATGCGGACTATGCCTATGCAGTTGATTAAATTTCAGCAAATTAAATAAAAAAATTGCCGGAACTATATTAAATTATATTTAAAATCTCATAGTCAAATGGTTAGTAAACTTAGTAAGTAAGTAGAGCACGGGCAAGTATTCGTTTTCCATTTAAAGCCATTTACTATTCGGAGTCGTTATGCCCAGAATTCTGTGAATAATTTTCAACGTTATCCTGAGAATTCTGCGAATAACGTTGAACGTTATCCACAGAAATATGTGGCTATTCGGACCCAGGGTCTCTGTACTCACTGTACTTTAAAAGCTCGAATTCCATCACCTCTTCATGGCCGCATGGGCATGGTAGAGTGAAGGACAGTTGACGTTGTGGTACAGTACCGTTCGATTTTCGCTTGTGGAAATTATTTTTTTAAATAATTTTTTGTTTGTTTTTACATGGTTCGATTTTTAGATGGGGAATCTGTCGCAGAATTCTGGGGATAACGTTGCAAATTATTCGCAGAATTCTGGGGATAACGCTTTACTTTAATACTTACTAAAACTTATTTCAATATCAAGCATTGAAAGGCTTTTAAGACTTTTTTTTTACCTTTTTAGTTGCCGATCCTGAGATTTCACCTTATTGCCTTATTTTAGTGATAGTGAAACTATTTAAATTATTAAATTTCATCTTTTTGCTCAAATTACAAATAATAATTCATAAATAAAATATTACATTTAATTGGTTTAAAAAAAACTATTCTCAAGATTATTATTCGTGACAGAACAGAAACAATCGAAGCATTTTAGAAAAAAGCATGTTTGAGGAAAAAGAAGCGAGAAGAGGAAAGAAAATGATAGTAAATATTAATAATAAATACTAGAAAAGTAAAACAAACAGGAGGAGGTCCCTTGTTTACTTCCGTTTATTCGACCCTTGTTTTCTTATTTTAAATAACAAATGAGGTTAATTTCAATGAAGCTATCCTTACGTAGATTTTTTTAATATGCACTAAAAACTCCCAAAACGTTAAACACTTTAAAATATTTCATTTGTTTGTAAAATATTGATATAAACAAAAATTTGACATGATTAAATAAAATTATTTTCTTTCTTCAAAACCTTATGTTTTGCGCCTGGGTTCTCAAGCTCAAATCGTTTGCGGGTGCATCAAGGAATCCAATAAAAATATTTTAAGGGTATATAAAATATTAAAATCTTCTCAAGGTTATTTATACCAATTCAAGTCATTACGTTTCTCAACGAGATTTTTTCTCCTAATTTCTCCAACTCACTTGTTGCATTGCACAAGAAATGACAACACATGAAGTGTCACTTCCTCCTACACGGGTAAGCAACATTCAATAGGATTGCGTGAGGAAGTAACTGAAATCTAAGTAACGATTTAAGAGGTTTATCATTAAGTTCGCCCCTAACTTTGACTTGTTTTCATGTAAGAGAAGAGTTTTCCACATAATTACTTTAATTGGTGCTCCCTTAAAGGCCCGTGATACACGATTGAAAATCCTGGAAATCTCGAAGGGGAGGGGGTGGTACTCATACTTGTGTTGCTTTTTTTCTTTCTATTGACCTCCATGAACTAGCCTTTGAGTTTAGACATGCACTGTAGATCAGCTAGTTCCATATGAAGCATTATGAAGCACATTGAAGGAGATGGTATCCGCAAAAAATTAAAAGTGGCTCTGATAAAAATTAAGATAAAATTCCTCTGGTAGTTAGCCAGTGATAAGTACATTCAGAAAAACCAGTGTTCTTTGAAAGGCTTAGGGGCCGTCCATAAATGACGTCACGCGATTTTTGCCGATTTTTTATCCCCTCCCTCCCCCTCATCACGCGTCGTCACAAAAACTTGGACCCCCCCTCTAAAAATACGTCACAAATCTTTGAACCCCCCCCCCTAAAAAAATATACTACTTATTTTCTATTTGAAAATAAGTATGTTTCAAATCACTTTTATTGTCATTTAAGTATTTATTATTTATTTAGTGAAGATCTATATTGTAATATCGTAACTCGCGTGAAGCATTTTGTAAAAACGTTTAACTGGCCTTCAGAAAACGAACTGTGTTAACATCCTTAGATTATATTTTATTTTAATGCATACAAATTAAACATTGACTATTAATCATCACGGTTAACGTCTTTGTTTAGAAAAAAATATTTAAAAATAACATTTTTAAAATGTATTTTTTTTTAAAATCCCTCAATTGACTGACGGGCAACCCGTAAGAAAGAGGTCGGCGAACAGAGGTAAATAGCCTCATCTGGGGTCAAAAAGGGAATTCTTGGGGGTAATGCAGACTCATTTGGACATATAACATCCACTACAATCCACTAGATATATTAAAATACGTCATGTGCACCTGTACGCTTGGAACATATGTCCATTATTGAACCAGTTCCTTCCAGAAAATGCATTTTTTAAAAATTTGGCAACTATGTAGATTTCTTACCTACGTACTATACGAAGACACCTAAATCTACCTTACTTTCATTTATATTGACACGAGTGACAATAATCTTAATCCACATGACTGATATGTTTCTGACATCATTTCTGTGATATTTAAAATTAATGCCTTAAAAACTGAGCTAAGAAGAAAAGTTGTTTTGTGCTCCTCTTGAATTGTGATATCAAGAATTTGATGCATTCAATAAAGTTAATGAATACTTGACTAATTTTAAATGGGCTCATTTACCATTATATCTAGAACAGTGCTTCTCAAACTTTTTAGTATTGCGGACCAGAAGGAATTTTTTCCATTGCACCAGGTACCGTTGCAGTGTTTCCCCTGCACTGACAATTTTTTCTGTCCTTTTCTTGAGAACATCTGCGGACCGGCAGCGGATGGCCCACGGACCGGCACCGGTCCGCGGACCACCACTTTGAGAAGCACTGATCTAGAAGACTAGAATGGCCAGGGGCGTTTGACCAAAAACCCATCGAACAATTATATCAAACTCAAAACGTTTTTAATTCTATCAAATAGATTCCCCCCCCCCTTTTTCCCCCCCTTTTAAAGAAAAAGGATATTCCGTGTCGTTTTGACTTAAAATATCTACACATAATCCTATTCAGATCATTTTTAGACACTTGTCATGCATGTAAAACTCACCAGTAGCATTTTCGGGGGGGTGGGGGGCCAACGACGCTCCCCCAAATCCCCGAGTCATGTGAGCAGAACCTAGAGTCTGGGGGTTGGGGGGGGGGTAACGCACACATAAACTTGGATATTTTGGGGTAACGGGCAAAAAAGTTAGCTGACTCCTGCCGTGCGAGAAACAAATGGAGCTGCAGTTGCATCACAAATGCTTTGATGTCAACATCAAACAAAGCAGGGTAACAATTTCATACGTTATCTTCTGGTACTCAAACTTAAGGATTATAATTATATTTAATTTTCGTGTCTTGATAGCTTACGCCAACCAGCTTCTGATGGCATACCGACCGGCACATTGAGAAGCATTGTTGTTGTTGTTTTTTTTTAATATTAAAAAAAAATAATTAAAAAATCATAAAATAAATTGTAAGCGACCACATATTTCAGTGGAAGTTTTATTTAAAACTTTTGATGTGACGACACATTTCTTCAACCCCCCTCCCTCCCCCTCGTCACAAAAGTGTGACCCCCCACCCCCGCTTTTTTTAGGTGCGTGACGTCATTTATGGACGGCCCCATGCTAATGTTAGATTGTTGCGCGGTGCGCATTATATCGGAAATTCTTTGTTGAAATTAAGTTTAAATACTCATTCGATTTTTTACTACTTGTTTTACAGAAATCCTTTATATATTTGAGAAATAACTAAAATTTTGGATTTTTGGATTATCGTGCGATGCGTATTATAATGAACATACTTTTAGTTATGTCTCGTAAATAAAGGATTTATAGTCAAAAACTTTGTTTTTACGTTTTTTTTAATTATAGTTTTGAATTTAAAAAAGATAAACTGGAACCATTTTAAAAAAAAGAGTATCAAAATTCATTACTGGAGAATATTCAAAATTGAAGAGAGTAACACTGTAACACCATAAGTTAAAACACTTAACCTAGAAACACAAGAAGATAGGACAAATAATACAGTAGCGATGTTACATAGGGCTTGTAAGGCAATTGTTTCTAACGTGTAAATACAACACAACACTAATCTAATACTAACACTGAGATACAAGTAGGAATAAAATCACCTTTCTTGTTTAGTAGGCAAAAGCAAGCATAAACACATTTTCCTTTCTGAAGAATTCAGGCATGGAATGGGTTGCCTGAACAAACCAGGAAAACTAAAACACAAGCAACATTTAGAACTCTAATAAAATTTCAAGACTAGGCACAAAACATGGATAAGTGTAGAATGCAATAGTCTTCTGTAAAGAAAAATTGCCTGTAAAATATAATCCAAGATAAATAAACGTTATTTCAAGGCACTGTGTATTCAACCTTAATTATCATCAGGTTTTATATTTAAATACATCTCTACTACATAATATTAAAACAAAATACTCTCTGTATCTTTTTAAGAACTCCCCTCTTCACTCCTTTCATGGGGTCTACCTATAATGATTTACTTGGGGGCCGTCCATAAAGTACGTCACGCTATTTTTAAATCCCTTATATTAACTTCGCAGCCGTCTCATCATCTCATCATCTCATGGGCTGGGCGGGCGGAAAAAGAAAAGTCGAAAATGACCCACTTCCAGTGATCCGATCAAGCTGAAATTTGGCACACGGACCCGACTCACCTAACAATGCATCGTATCAAAATTTCAGATCGATCGATCGTACCGTAATTAAATTAATGCATTTTTAGTTTATCCTTATATGAGGTATGTAATTCAAATTCACGGTTTGTTATTGTTTTTTTCTTCCACTTCCACGTGAGTTTGAGTTGAAGCCGACCGTCGTGCCGACACCCCCTCACGTCCCACCCCCATTTATTAAAGACAAGGGACATCACTCGGTGTCAGTCTGTCAATGTTTGTAGCGTTTGAAAATAATCAATACTGTTAGTTATGTCTCATATATAAGGGATTTATAGTCAAAAACTTTGTTTTTACGGTTTTGTTTTATTAAATCCCTTATATTAACTTCGCGGCCGTCTCATCATCTCATGGGCTGGGCGGGCGGAAAAAGAAAAGTCGAAAATGACCCACTTCCCGTGATTCGATCGAGCTGAAATTTGGCACACTGACCCGTCTGACCTAACAATGCATCGTATCAAAATTTCAGATCGATCGAACGTACCATAATTAAATTAATGCATTTTTAGTTTATCCTTATATGAGGTATGTAATTCAAATTCACGGTTTGTTATTGTTTTTTTTGCCACGTGAAAGTTTGAGCTGACGCATTGAGGCGACCCAACGAAGCGACGGGGTGCTTTTGTTTACATTTTACGTGTCACGCTGAGCTCGGTCAAGCGAATCGGTGACCAGACTTTCCCCCTCCCCTCCCCCCTAGGGTTATGAAGCAAACTTGAGTTAAGACAGATTCAGTCTGTAAATGTTTGAAAATAATCAATACTGTTAGTTATGTCTCATATATAAGGGATTTATAGTCAAAAACTTTGTTTTTACGGGTTTGTTTTATTGACCATTTTTACCCCCCCC
>CALYLW010001860.1:0-57500 GCA_944989445.1 Ampullaceana balthica
CCCGTCACGCTCGCAGAACTTGTTCATGAGATCCAAAGTACGAGATACCACAATTACAATGACTACATGAGGAGCCCAATTGGCAAAAGGAAGGACACCCCCCCGTCCTTAAAGCTACGCTAAGAACATCTCGCTTTAGAGACCTCAAGTGGCAGTAGCAATAAATAGAGAGAAATGCAGTACCTAGAAGGGACCCGGCATGTGTCCCGTGAACAAGAAAAGAAATTGTTTCATGCGAATAACGTGGAAGATAAGTAATGAGAACAGACCAACCATCTTGACCAGATGGGGGTCAGCTGAGATATTAGATATCACAATCCTAGGAAAACAGTGGAGCCACATAGTAATAGAGGTAAAAGAGTCTGAGACGATTGAACACTCGTATAGTGACAACGCAACTATGACTACTATGGACTAGTGGAAGCCAGTTAGTCTCAATAAGAAGGGAACAATGGTACGGCGAGGTGTTGTAAGATTGCACCTTACATTAGGCATAGTTGCAGAAGCCCCCTCACAAGTCAGTCCAACTGGGTGGCGAATAAAAAGACGAGTAAATGGTGGGTAAATTTAAAGACAAATCTGTTACTCCCTGCGGATACTGTCGAAGAGAGTAGAAATACATCGGCGAGAATAGGAGTGGGATACCCCCCAGTGTACGCAGAAGTCTCGTTAACTGCCAGAATCATGTGGACAGCCACTGATACATGAAGGGCATGCAAGCTCCGACGGGAACCCGACTTGTGAAACGGATCCCTTGTTATATAGGCAGATAAAGATGAAAGACAGTAAGTTACCACTTGAGAAGGGCGTGATGCGAAAGAAAAAGAACTGCGCGTGTTAACACGATGAACCCTCCATCAATTTCTATGCGACTACGTGGCAAAGAGTTACCCGTAAATGCGGAATGGTGGCGAGGTGATCATCTCTAGCCATATCTGTATATTTCATGCAAGCACATCAATAGCGAAGTACAGTAATGCAGGAATGAGAATAGGCAGCGCCCAAAACCCGTGTGCACCGAATAGATTACTTGATCTTCGGACCCCCCGATCTAATAGCTCCATGAACGTACCGCTGAATGCGTCGGAGCTAGTGTGACACCATCTGTCTTAAACTGGAATAGTGCAAGAGAATAATATTAATTGGGGAATGAGATCAGGTGGAACCACCACCAAACCACACCCCAAACACCCAGTGCTTAGAATATGTAAATAATGGACTACGCTGAGAGAAACATAGCTTAAATGAAAACAGGGAATGCAAGTGGCGGATAGTATGTCTAACGAAATTTGCATTCATGCGATAAGTGGACGCAACTAAACGTATCACCGTCTGCCTATGCTCACAGGCAGGCGTGTGCAGCAACTTAGTTCTTCTGAGACCTTAGTTCAGGAGCTAGTAATGGCAGGAACTGTGCCCCCTGGGAGGCAAATGGTGTCTATGAAATATTAGTTATGGAATAAGTTCGAGACAGCACTAGCTAAACTGAACGGAATGGATGGCAGGCCCGTAGAGACAGTAAAAATTCATTCGTTGATTTGGATTAAGGTGGAAGTAGGTACTACCTGCGCGTCAGGGACATCGGCGGGGTGCCTCCCCAGAACTGAAGAAATTCGTTTTATCGGGATCACGTGAAGACGACTAGCTATACCTACTGGTGGCACAATTGGGCCCGGGACCCACGTATCGTGAAGAACAATATGCAAGAATCAATTATCTGATGACTACGTGGAAGCTAGTAAAATGAGAGATATCGCGCCCTCGGGGCCGTCGTTGAACCGCAATTGCAACTATATATAGCGATAGCAATGGAGTAACCATCACGCTAAACTCTGCACAGATAGATTGGGCCTTGGAAACGGGGTCCGTTCAGCTGAGAAAACTTGTTAACTAGGAACATACCCGCTGGAAACGTCATTGTCACAATGGAGACGACAATGGCAATAGGACAGGAGAAACAAAGTGACCCTGCAGAAAAATTGTTCTATAGGATAGTGGCAAGAATAGTAAATAACTCGGCCGAATTAGACTGTAGCGTAACAGGCCGTGCATCCTTGAGATAAATTGCATTTATGGATCTAAGTGGACAGTTCCATCTAAATGTGACGCGAATAGGTGGGGCAAGTCTAGAAAAGACATCTGTATAATAGGATAAAGTCTGGAGAAATCCCCCCACCCCCCCACCCCCACTACACATTCTCTGACCCCACTCAACTTACGGGGCAATGCGTTGGGGACCATCCCACCACCCCAAGTTACCCCGCTGACAAGCAATTCAGTTACCTCGAGCCATCAAAGATACAATCAGGAAGCACACTCATGTTAAACCTATGGCGGGGACGACCACAAACAAAACACCAAACAAGTAACACGTCCGCCCCACAAAGACGGTTTTTTCCGGAGGGATGAACTGATCCGACAATGCCAGCGAGGTACACCAAAAAAGTTCATTAGGACGTGATGAGCTCCCGGGGGCAGATGTCTGCCGAACAGTCATGGTGAGGGAAAACCGCAGCTCAGATCCTGACGGTTACACAGCCCATTGCGTGGGGGAAACCTAGCAGGCCAAGCATCGACTAAGAGGGATTGTGGGTATACCCTGTGTCAGAAGTCTTTAACCTCCCGAAGAAGGAGGTGCCCAGCCAAGGTCCCGATATGCTAACGCATGTGTGCATTGAAATATCAAATCTTAAGGCATACACTCCCGGGACTCAAGGAGTTCTATTCGCGAGTGAAAAAGTATGGCCTTTCATTATACCTGACACCACTGTCGGACCGCGTGCGGACCTCCGTTAGTCACTGCTCGCACCGCCCCTCCATATGACCTCAAGAAACTCTTCAGCCCTCGCAGTGCGGAGCCCTGCAACAGCGGAAAAACAGACGATGAAGTGAGGCAACATATTTGACGCAGTTAAAGGAACGGACGCTCTCCTTCTCCATAAATGCAACAGGTCCGCAAAGGCGAGAGGAATCATCGTCTTGACCGTGCTAGTCACATTTATATTTTATAGGGGATTTTAGTGTCATCACACAAATACCCCCCCCCCCAAGCCCACCCCCCCCCCCCACCCCCACCCCCCCCCCCCGCCCACCCCTCACCACTCGCGTTGTTCCCAGAGAGGTCTCATTAGAGGGGACCTTATGCGTAACGAGACGATTCTGTGTACGGTAGGCGAAAGATTATATTTAAAGGGGTACACAAAATACTATGCAACAGTAAAACACAACACAACAAAATCGGTGGGAATATAACCGAATTTCAGGGGGGGGGTGGGAGGTAACCTGCCCAGCGCCCCTTAAAGGGTTGTGCCCGTCGCGGACCCGAGCCCATGTGGCGGCAGGCGAGTCAGGTACGAGGGTCAACCGATGGGGGACGCGATGCTGATGAGAGCTGCGGATCTGAGCAAGATAAGAAGAAGAAGGGGTTAAACATGGTAGTTAGATTGGAAAAATTAGGAAAGAGTCAAAATGAGATCACGGGAGGCGTGATTCTCTATTGAACATAACACCGCTAAGGGATACCGAAGTTAATAGATGGTTCGGGGGACGGCACGTTGCAACCCGAAGGCCCACTCTAGCTATGAACTCGGGACCCCTGGCAAACCCCCTGCCCGGGAGCTCCTGACCGCGGGGGTTGTTTTGGAGTTAACAAATCATTGGGGAGCTTAACAGGGCACAGTGGCGAAGCTTTGAAGTTTATGAGTGCCGGAATTAGACTATATTGGACACTCGGTAGTGAAGGGTTTTTTACCTGTGCGCCTTCGGTAGTCACGGGCACTCACCACCCACCGGTGAGGATTAGTGAAGTCCCGTGGCCACTCGGGGAGGAGTGGGTAGCAGGGTAACGGTGTACTGAAGTGGGACTTCTCTCGACCAGATTGATAAGGAGAAGTGGAGGACAAGTGTAGTCACTTTGCTCAAGGGCCCGGCATCATGTCCAGACCTGGAACGCTAGGCAAGGTCAGACCCCCAAACCCCCCCTAACCACCTCCCCCTCCTGGCACCCCGGCCCCGGCTTACCAACGGGGCCAGTAATCTGCCCGGCGGCCACCCCCACCCGCTGTCCATTGGTGCTCACACGGACCCCACCGCCATGCATAACACCGCAAAACCCAGAAACACGAGCCGACCTTTCTTATGCCAGTTCGGTTTGCCCATGCAACCACATAGCCACACAAACATAAGAACTACTGTTCCATACGCCCTCGCGCTATTTGACCTCACCACTAGAGTTTTGGTCCCTTTGATATGGGGAGAATACCCCATCTGGACACGAGGTTAAAGATAGTGAAACATTAGAACCTGGATAACACCTTAATGCCTAGAAGCAGAAACAGGGGATCTGCTATTTCTAATTGATCTCTTGAAGATAGTAACGGTAATATAAGGGCGTTCAGACAAACGAAGGGTATCCATTCCTCAAGACCCGAACTAGAAGAGAATCGCTTGGTAGAGCGCCAGGCACGCCATAGAGTCTTCCTCACCGTCTTATACTTAAACTCGCTCTCTCGGTCCTAAATTAAGTTTCAGTTACGAGGTACCAAACCGTGTGTTGCTCCGGCACCTGCCCTCCCGTATGCACGAACCGGCATGACGGAACACACACAACCCAAACCACGCGCCACACGTGGCGTCCAATGACCCAGGCGAGAGGCCCTAAAAGGCCGGGAGCAACGTATGTAAGGTGGGGGGTCCCCCCGCGAAGGAGTGGGGGGCGGCGGGGAGGCGAGGTTTTGGCGCGTAGACAAAGCAGAGCGACACGTGTAAAGCGGCGGGAGAGATAATTCTTTTAGTTGTTGTGGTACCAAAAAGAATTCACTAACCAACTACACGAATGCCCTACCCACATTGTAAGCTGCCCGTTTACAAGATTATTTAGACACCGGAGTGGGGGACCCAAGTGCCTTAGGCGCACTTTCTCTTTGTATAAATCGGAAGACACGTCGCCCACAGTTTTGCTGGTACTCAGGTCACTAACAGATGTAGAAGTCATCTGTTAATGTTATGGAACCGATATCGAATATGGGGGCTTACTCTTGACGCGATCTGCTAACATGAGCATACAACACAACGTCGCCGACGTCGTCTCGGCGATATGAGAAGGAAGGTGTAGGACTGCCGAACCAAACCCGCAACATACTAACGAGGCCCGTAAGGGGTATACTTTACAAGAGTGAATGGCCAGACAGCTCACGTTAGAAGCCACTTGGAGGTATGGACAATATACATTTTTTTATCTACGCTGAACCAGGGGGGACCAATGATCCTTTGTGGGCAAACACGAGAGACCCACATCCACTCGGGGGTCCGACTAACACAAAAGGTTCTATCACCAGGGCTTCGAGGAAGACCCGGATTACATGGAAGTTTGCAAAAGTGTGCAGAATAACGGCGGAGAGAAGCGCGATTTCTAACAGGACCGCCCTCCGCATGAAGTTGCGCGGTAGACCCCTGCCAGTTACTAGGCTGTTTAGCGCATCACGAGACTTACGCGACAGGAAGCCCCATCGTGCCCGAGCTCTTGAGCAGTCTCGGACGGTGACTTAATGAAAAGACTTGGCGAGAAACAGGATAATTCATTTACTTCTTCAACATATGGCTGATTGAGGCACATTGTCTCTCTAGGGGAAGCAACCCCTCCACTACAGCCCGCTATTACGACCTAGGAACGGCACTTTTAGGGGACTGACGGGCGGCAAGAATAAGCCTGAGAACCAACCCGGCCCACTTTCCAGGCCACCACAAAGGGCAGCCAAGTTTTAGATGACTAGCTGGGGGGGTTATCAGACCCACTCCCGCCTCCCTAAAGGCCCTTACCGGGATGAAAAGGGCAGGGGATGGTGCACAGTGTACGTTAAGCTTAGCATACGAAGCCCAGGTTACATAATTGGACACTGTGCGTAGGTGCATGGACCGTACGTTAACTCGACGGTACACAGCATTTATGTTGGAAGTTACTTGAGGGCAGGCGGATAAGGTGCGTAGCCGGCAGGAGACGAGGCAAGGCGGAAAAGGGCCGCCCGGTTCTCTGGACGGACACACCCCCCGACCGCATGGCTCATGCCTGCAGGCTGCGGAACGCAAGGCCCCAACACCCCCAAAACCCCCCACGGATCGAGTAGGGGGTAGGCCCAGTGCAATCGGGCAATGGGCGGTATTGAGGTCGAGTGTACACTTAGTTAACCTTTTAAGGCCCTAAATGATGAAACATTGATAAGGTAGGCCTGAAACAGGGTTCACTTCGCTCTTCCCTAGGGCAATGGCGGTTCCCTCAGCGAACCGTTCCTCGCGGTAGCGCGGAGAGGCACAGTGTCCGACAAGGCTCATCGGCAAAGAGAGGGTGGGGACCATCTGGTCTTGCTCTTCTCGGGGTAGACACCTCGAACACGGCCCAACCCAACGGCAAAAATATGCGCAAACATCCCCCCCCAAACACACAAGCGAGTGATTGGCAATGACTACCGACCACACGACCGGTCTAGCGGGAAAGCCTCCGACCCCCACCCCCCTGCCACCTCACCCCAACGCCTCGGCTGATGAACGGTCCTTCCAAATTGGTCTTCGCTGGCCTGCACCCCCGGACGCAGGGTTAAAATTCTGCTTCCACCCAATGACCAGACGCACCAACCTAAACCCTTGCGTCAGCACTAGGCTAGCCCGGGCTACACGTGACTACACAAACAACGATCCCGACCGCGCGGCAAAGGTCTACACAAGAAGCGGAGTGCCCTCCCAAATGGTTGGCCGTCCTCATTACTATGGTATATCCCTGGTACCGGCCGTTCGGACTGGTCGGCCCACCGTCTCCTATCACCACGCGCCCGGCCGGCCCGCACGCTCCACTGTCCCAACTTGGGTACAGCCGAACGAGCGCAAATAGACGAAGAAAATTTGAGCGTTCAAAGGCCGAGAACATCTTTTCCTTTGGGCGCTTTCTTCTGGCTGATTGCGCTCACACACGCTGTTTTGCTATAAGGAAAGGCAGATGGCGGTTTTTTTACTCACTTCGTTTCGCGAACGTTCACAACATCCCGCTCCAACGGACCAAAATGCTGTCTCGAGGAAGATCTGACACTACACTCCTGCGTATACCAAGACCCCTCAAGGGATATCTAATATCGCCGTAAATTGTGTTCAGCTCTAGCAGGCAGCGAGCCTATGATTGGAGGGAACCCGTGAACCTGGGCTTATGAAATCACTTCCCTGATCAGGATGTGGCACGGTAAGCGGCAGCGTGGCGTCCGTCCGTAACATGCGGTTATATAGCTACAGAAGCTCCAAACTACTTGCGCGTCTGGGATGCTCTTGCGCTAATTTATGGTCGACGCGCATCCAGTCGAGGGATGACGCAACAACAAGGAGACAAATAAAACACGAACGGTTGCGAAGTGCAAGGGGCAGAGCTTGCGGTACCAAGTTGCGTAAATAGAAAAACAGGGGTAACTCAGTATACATCTGGATTTAAAATACGACATAACGGCGTTCCTGATGCGTGCGTTGGTGGGGCCGTCTTTCTAAAGCGAAGCCAGGGGTGGTCACGCCGAACATCGTTAAACTGAGGCTTATGTTGATACGGGGGAGTCCTTTGGCGGCGTAGGGGTTGGGTTATTTTTCTCATTTTTCACTAGAATAACATATATTGAGTAGCCGTGAACTTGTACGTGAACCAAGCGAGGGAGCTAGCGGGCAAGAAATTGAAATATCGTTGGAATAACGGTGTGTAATTTAGCGAAGTTCGGAGCTAAAGCAAACAGGGCATTAACTTGGTGAAAGAACGTCCTGAGACAACAGTTTATTTCGAACCCCGGTCCCCCGCCCACGACACGTTGCACGCCGGGGCAAGCTGAAACACACGAAAAATACAAACACCCCTAGATCTGTACAGGGCAGATGTCGGGGAACGGACGCAAAGACCCTACCAAAGGATTTTGAGCGAGATTGTTTATAGTGAGAGTCCCCAATGTAAGAGAGAGCAAAAAAGGAACGCATCCAGATAGGTCCAGTGTCCATTGGCCACCTGAAATTACCTGCCGTGAGCTCGAGGGAGCAGGAGGGTGATTCTGAGCGATGAAATGTGTGGGGTAACTTCTCTTTGTCAATACCAGCGAAACGAGCGATGTTCACCAAAAAAGGCCCAGCAAAATTCCGGTCAATTTCAAACCTCCATAAAGGCAGGAGACCGTTAACATTCATAATAATTCTCTAATCAAGTTCTTTTTACTCAAACAATAAAGCTGTTGTTGCCTGTCAAATATGACAATGACGTATGCCAATAGGCGACCAATCATAGCGCTCAACTTCAGGTGGGACGACAGATCTACAAGGTTTACGGCCCGTGGCATTGTACTGATTTGTTCACCACCCACACGCCAAGGCTCACAGGTAGCGACTAGGGATACAAATGCGCTCTGAACACACATAGATCACTAACTATCCACACCAGGTACACGAAGCCCACCCACCATACTAACCGGATACCCCCACCAGACGCAAACCACAACATCCCCTCACAAGATGTCGACAAGCCACCTGCACAAGTGCGCTGCCGACGGTCTGAGAAAGCAAGAAGGCCCTTCGGCTGCATAGAGGAGGCACTGCAAACCCCACCCGGATGCGCAGGTACCGGAAGTACCAGAAAGACCGAAAAACACGACAAAGCGAACCGGGCGGAACAGGTAGGATACGTGCCCGAGATAATATGCACCCAACCTGGAGAGGGAGACACTCTTTATTATATACTACTCGCGATAAAGGCTCCCAATGCCGTCGTGAGCCAACTCCGGACATCGACCAAACCCCCGGAAAACCATGCGAATATGACACCCAATACTATGAACATAAGCACCCGAGCCTCCCGAGACTAGTTCCCCCCTCAGCGTGCTAGCTTCAGGGTCTTAAATTCCCGAGGCAGGAGGTAAGGACAGGCGTGACTTGGGTCAGTGGATAAGAGATAGACAAAGATCAAGTTTTAACTCGGAGATGCCGTCGTGAAAACCAGAGATCATCGTGGCGACTAGATTCCGGACAGGCGGAGGGCATATTAGTCAAAACAAACTTACGTCGTCCGGGATTCGTGAGGGATGCGACTTATAGGCGTGATATTAGTTGATGAGGTAGCCGGCTCAATCGGTTTCAGAGGAGAGGGGTTACGCGCAGTTCTCAGAGGGTAGGATTCACAAAACGAGTACACGTTAGATACGGAGGAGAGGAGTGGATTGCGTTAGGCCCCGTACTGTACCCCGAGGACACGTTCATTGGGTATCACCACCATAGGCCAACCGTACACCGAACGGCGGGCCTCGCGGTTCGGGGGGTCTGAGCGCCGAAGTCCGCGGCCACCACACGGAGGCTTGTGGGTGCCCAAACCCGGATGAGGCGTAGCGAAGGACCAGAGCCCAGCAATTTATGTGTTCACGTCTCATACGTCGGGCAGGAGCGCTAGTGCAGGAGCGAACGGGCCAACATAACCAACGTTCAATTGATTCTACCTCCCTCGAGGCTGGATCACCATACACAGAGCTGCCGATATGTAGAAGGGGGTTCTGAAGGAACTGTCACGTTTAATGTAACAGTCAGGTTTATCTATATAAGCTGGAGTCGCGCCCTATTGCATTATCTCGTGTTAATTAGCTCCTACCCAGTGTGGCAAAAAGGCGGGACTCTACAGGTCCCAGCGACGCACGCCTCAGTAATGGGGGAGTACTAATACCTGCCGATTTACAGGAATGGTCTCCCGTGCGGAAGATTAGAGAGACCAGTGACCACTGGTGAATTCTCATCTTGGAAAGTTACGAACCTGGGTACTCCGCCCGGGTAACTCACATAGGAGACTCCACCCGTGTCACCCTTAGGCAACAGTGCTCTGTCCTGTACCCACTCTGGTGCGAGACAAAGGAGCCCCGTCATCCCTGTGGGAACTCAAACTTAGCTGGCGGCCTATAAAGTCCTCTACACCCGCCGCCAAGGAGACCGCTACTCAGAGGAGCCACACTCTACAGACGAAACACTGATCACCAGTCTCTCGCGCCCCCCCGAGCCGGGACTGTTCGAGAATGACACTTTTTGGTGCACATAGAGAATGTTACCGTGTTGGAGCACATAGAGAATGGCGCAACAAGTAAATGATTCTTCTTCTGCTTTTTTAATATGGGCCCACAATCAATGTTTGGATTACTCTGGGTTCTATATATTTTAAGAGGCTAACGATGTTTTGCTAGTGGCGTTTGGAATAAAGTATGACGTCCTAATTTGGAAAATGAGTGAACCGCTTCCCTCTTACATCATCCACAAGACGCACATATTTACTTACATTCACGTGCAAATTAGTGGCATGGATATTTAAATACCTGGAAAACATATTGCGTCATGTTTTTTAACATCTGAAGGTGGATACGTTACGCGCTAGTTTCACCATCCCAGTGCAATGAACTACGGAATTTCACACGCTCGGAATAGTCAGCGACGGTTTTAAAATAACGAGATTGAAAATCAAGATAAAGTTAAAATAATGCGATTGAGAGTAACAATAAAATAAAGCCAATTTATTTCTTCCAGCAACAAAACTCTGATTTGTGCCATCCTTAAAAAATATTGTTTAATGATGTAAACATCAAAATTATATAAATATAATACACATTTAAAGGAGCCAAATTAATAACAAAAATCGGTGAGGTCCAACATCAACAGGATTTCGAAGTCATTTAGCTTTGGGCAAAAAAAAACCTGACTTGCAGACGACTTTATGAACAAGTGGTACCAGGAATGGGGCAATGGCACGACTGCCAGTGAGGTAGGCACATGTCAACATGCCCAGGCCAAGTTCCTATGGTCTAAAACACCAGAGTTCGGTGACTCAAGTGAGAACGGATCACTGCCCCACCAACTCTTATACTTCGAAAGGCTAAAACCACAACAGGGACTCGAACTGTCGGCATTGCAGCTTAGCCTCTGAAACAGTCGTGCACCTGTTGACTTCGTGCCCCGCCCTGGACGTAGTCGAGGAGGCCAGGGCGGCGAGAGAGCTCCATGCTCAGACAATGTTTATGGCACCGCAGATGGAGCGGGTTTCCCATGTGTTAGCCAAAGCTTTAAGAGCGTAATCTCTTGCTCAGCGGCGTAGCGTGGGTATATGCCGCCCGGGGCAGAAACTTTTTTGCCGCGAAAAATATGTTAACGCCATAAATTTTAAAAAAAAATAATTAGAAAGTAATAATAAGAACACTATATATTTTTATGTGAAAAAGAAAGGCTTCATTTCTTTAATGAAATTAAAGTTTTATGTTTTCCTCATGGCTCAATCTTTCATGTATATCAGTGTTTTCAGCCATGGCATGCCCAATAGCCAAAATAGCAATAGATTAGACAATTTTAGTGTATTCGTAATTGATCGTCATTAATTTTTCATTAAATAATTTTAGAGAAGCCTTTTTAATACCTAGCATTACTTAAGACAGTTGTAAGCAATGTTCGAATTAATTATAGTATTTTTGGCAGGGTAACTTCGAGCCTAAATATCTTTATAAACTTAAATAAACCACCTAGACTTGAATTCATTAATATTTTTTTCTATTCATGGGGTTAATATATTCCTTGCCTGGCAATGTCATGTGGGATATTTTGAATACTCTAATTTGAAGACAAAATTTCAAAGTCTAGTAGATTCGCTGGTGTCCGAAAATCATGTCTGTTTTCTAAATTCTATATAACTGCCAAAGCCTCACACTAATTTATACACTAATCTCATCTTAGGAAGAAACCAAATTTCTTCTTAACTGTTATTCTACATAGCATGGATACATACATATTTGCTTTGATCACCAAGAATTTGCTCTCTTGTTCTTTGATTGGAAGGTTCTATTAAAATGGCGAGGTCTCCACATAAATTTTTATCAAATGTCAAAGCATCCCTTAAGCATTCCATTCCATTAGTTTATCTGTGAGTAGCCACTGGTAATAATTTTTTGTTATTGAGCACAACAGTGTATGGACTTGGAAAAGAATGCGTAACAAAGCTCAAGTGTACTAAAATAGTTGGAGAATTCGTTTCAGTTGGAGTATCATATTAACAAATTAGGTTTAACTCTTTGACATGAGATTTTATGTTTTTGCGCCTTTGTTGAACTCTTGTATACTTTCAAGCCATTAAGAAGTATTAACACACGTTGGGCCTGTGTATTAACACACGTTGGGCCTGTGTATTAACACACGTTGGGCCTGTGTATTAACACACGTTGGGCCTGTGTATTAACACACGTTGGGCCTGTGTATTAACACACGTTGGGCCTGTGTATTAACACACGTTGGGCCTGTGTATTAACACACGTTGGGCCTGTGTATTAACACACGTTGGGCCTGTGTATTAACACACGTTGGGCCTGTGTATTAACACACGTTGGGCCTGTGTATTAACACACGTTGGGCCTGTGTAGTCCACTATTTTAAGATCATCATTTATTCAAAATCATTTCAGAAATGTCGTAAACAATTTCACTTTTGCTTGAATGAAATCTTTGAAAGATTCTACAGCGTCTACTTTTTTATTTTCAATCTTTACATATCACACAACTGGACTTGTTTGATCCTTATGTCAAATATATGAAGAGCTATCAAATACAATGGAACAATATTTGGTATCTTGTTATTGAAGAAAGATGATTGTTCGTGAACTGTATCTCCTAAAATCAGTGGCGTCACTAGGGGGGCGGGGGGGGCGGGCCGCCCCGGGTGACACCCGTCAGGGGGTGACACCCGAGCCTAAAATTTTACTGTGTACGATTTTATGTCAGAAAACAAAAGATGACAATTTTTTAATCTAGAAAGAAATTAAGAAATACAATGAAATACGTTAAACGCGAAAATTCTTATTAAAAAAATATCAGTTAACTTGCAATAATAAAACAGTCCCAACACACGAACAACATTAAAACAAATTAGGAAAAAAAGAAAAGTAATAGTCGCAGCAGAGAGATATTTAAAAAAAGGCTGGAATGAAAGAGGCAGTGTCTTCTGTTTTAAAAGATATGAAGCCATTTGGGCTTGGACACACCGACAGCATGAACGAATCCCACCTCACCAAATTCCCACATTTGCGGCAAATTCCTGTTAATTAGCTAATTGTTAAAAAGTGAAAGTAGATTTTAAAAAAATAAAAGCCAAAATAAGTACTCAATAAGTAGATTCTACTCAACATTACCAAAGTTTTTTGCAAATGGAAGGAATCAGAAATTGGATAAAAAATAGGAATTTGCCGCAAATTTTGTATTTATTTGTGCCAAGTTTTAATTCCACTAGATATGCAATTGTTTCCATTATTTTTGTTTATACCACAAAACAAAAAGACATTAAAATTAAAATAAGCCATATATAAATACGCCAACAATTTTTTCCCAGTAGTTCACTTACGTTAAAATCAAACTTGAATCAATTATATATACCAGCACATTATTGTCATACTGTCAGCCCCTATGTTTTCCAGCTCAGTAACATTAGTATCAGAAGACTTTAGATTTATAATGGAGTTTGAAGTTTTGGCATTAGAAGCGCTCTCATATTTTAATATAGTTCTTCATTTCGTTTATTTTTTTTTCTTGGCTTTTCTTTTCTGTTCTTAAAATTAGTTTTCACGTTTTAACAATTAGCTAATGAACAACGAGGAATTAGCCCCTCACTTTTCACAAATTTTACAACAGGGGCGGCTGTCAAATTTTAAGAATCAATGAATTTATCATTTTCATATTATTTAGTTTTTTTTTATTACAGTAGTATTAGTATCAGAAGAATTTATATCCAATAAGGAGTTTGAAGTTTTGGCAGTTAAAACCTTCACATGCTTTTTGATAGTCCTTTATTTTTTTATTTAATTTCTTATTTGGCTTTTTTTTTAAATTTCGATTTTAAAAAAAACTCCTCTTTCTTTTAAAATTTTCATTTTAAGAAACTAATTAACGACTAGGAATTTGCCGCCCCTGGCAAAGTGCAGCCCGGGGCATTTGTCCCCCCCCCTTCCCTCCTCGCTACGCCACTGTTCTAGCTTACATGTTACATGAGACTAGAACAGGGGCATAATTTGCTTATAACTCATTAGAGAGAAAGAAATAACACCGGACTTGCACCTTACTACATTTTGGCACTCGCTTTACTGACGCGTCCAAATGAACCCTTTAAAACTACCGTAACATCAGCAAACAAAGAAGTGACGTCATCAAAAATATCACCGAAATGTCGAAATTTTCTCGCTTTTCTTTTATCAGAACTGTAGATCGTAATTCCCATGTGACAAAATTTGTACAGGATGCACATTAAATTTGCTCTTCTAATGCACGCAAATTTACCTTCCAAAATTGCATTTTGAATTATTATTCTTATACATAATCAACCGCTTTTAACTGTAATTAACTACGAATCGACGCAGACTTATTGCAGTGAACAATCAATATATAAGACGTACAACACATCCCAAATCAGTGGATACTCAATACATCTGGCACTTGACACAAGACTTATTGCACTTGACATTCAATACCGTCGACAGTCGACACCCCTCACAGAACTACTTAATGAGCATTCAATTTCTCGGCACACGACACAGACTAAAGCAGTGGGAAATAAAAAAGAAAATTATATTACCGTCAAGCTCGTCTCTAGTAGCAACAACTTATTTTCCGTTACACCCGTAAACTCCACAAACTGTTGAGGATCGACTTCCGAACAACGGCCACAAAACTTGAAGACATTTCCTACACCACTCCCAGCACTTACCTGGATATATCTTTAAAGTTTTTCTTTTACCCTCACCCCCATTTCCCCCCAGCCATTTTAAATTCTACCAATTCTGCCATTAGAATGGGCGAAGGGGGGGGGTAGATTTTAAAACAGGTTTAAGATGGGATAAAAGAGAGAAGGGCGAAGTGAATGAAGGAGAAATAAAGGTGAAATAAGGGTATGAGAACGGAAGCGGTAGAAGGAGAGAGAGAAAGAGAGAGAGAGAGCGAAATGGAGTCCAAGTGAGAGTGAGATGATGAACGCACTACAGTGTTGTAACAGTAGAGACGCAACTGTTTAAAGTATAGACGTAACTGTTTCAAGTATAGACGCAACTGTTTTAAGTATAGACGCAACTGTTTTAAGTATAGACGCAACTGTTTCAAGCTGACGTGAACGTTTGCCCGCTAATGTACTTTTGGTGTTAACCAGGTGAGACAGGCAGATTCACCCGTCAGCTGACAAGACATTCATCCTTACCGACTGATTCTCGCGCAGTGGGTTAATCCTTGTCAATGATATCACCACTATTCCAATCTTACACTTCCCAAGTGCTGGAGATGTATGGATTATGTACCTCGTGTAAAGCTTCACTCGTAATCGGGAGCCGGGTGAGAAAGACTCTTAATTGAAATTAAATTATATGAATGTAAACAGAAGCAAGACATCGGTCTAATAAAACCAATAGTTTAGTCAATGAAACCAAGAGTTTGGTCAAATGAAACCAAGAGTTTAGTCAAATGAAACCAAGAGTTTGGTCAAATGAAACCAAGAGTTTAGTCAAATGAAACCAAGAGTTTGGTCAAATGAAACCAAGAGTTTAGTCAAATGAAACCAAGAGTTTGGTCAAATGAAACCAAGAGTTTAGTCAAATGAAACCAAGAGTTTAGTCAAATGAAACCAAGAGTTTGGTCAAATGAAACCAAGAGTTTAGTCAAATGAAACCAAGAGTTTGGTCAAATGAAACCAAGAGTTTAGTCAAATGAAACCAATAGTTTAGTCAAATGAAACCAAGAGTTTGGTCAAATGAAACCAACAGGTTAGCCAAATGAAACCAAGAGTTTGGTCAAATGAAACCACGATGTATGCCTAATGAAAGATAAATATCACCCAAATGAAACAAAAGCTCGGGGGAAATGAAACAAAGATATCAGCCAAATTCATCTAAGACAGGGGTCGGGAAACTTTTTGTCTGAGAGAGCAATAAACACCACATATTTTGAAAAGTAATTCTGTGAGAGCCATATATTGTATTTAAAACTAAAAACTCAAGTAAATGTCTGAATTTTGTGTGATTTCAACACTAAAAGTGCAATAATTATGTCTCTGATTTCTATTTAATAACATTGTTATGCAGTTTTTATATTCAATAATATGTAGGTTAAAGGAGTCTGAATAATAATAATAATGTTTTAAAATATAATTGAACATTTGTCTGAGATCCAGATGCAGCCATCAATAGAGCCAACTCTGACACGCGAGCCATGGTTTCCCGACCCCTGATATAGGATGTGCAACGAAATTGTTCTTCCCGTCAGCGTCGCACCACAAAGCACCAGTGCTGAAGTATTTCATATTAAATTTTACTTGGAAACTTAGATGAGAAGATTAATGATAGCATATTTAATTTAAAAGTGTATTAAACTATAATTTACACTTCTATGAGATCTAGCACTAATAAATGATGTGTGCTACTTAAATGTTTACTCGTTTGAAGCCTTTAAGAATTTATTGGAAATAACATTTGAGGATCGAAACACATTTTAATCTATTCATTTCACTTTTGCTAAAACTATTAAATTCATATAATTACTTTAAATGATATTTCTATATACGTGTCGAAAAGGAGGTTTTGTGGTCTGTACTGAATATCTTTTTTTCCTAGTGGCACGCCACTTGAACTCGATTCCTATTATTACGGATACAATGCTAGAGAAAAAGTAGAATTCTTCTAACCCGGTTAACGTTTATTTAGCTTTAAAAACTGATTTAAACGTCTATAGTATGGTTATATAATAAGTTAAATTGCTTCTTAAAAATGTTAACTTTATTTAGACTTTCATAATTAGTAGCCATGTATGTGATGTTGACATGACTACAAACTAAATATTAATTTTTTTTAATGGTTACTGACAGTGGCGTCACTAGGGGGGTGCGGTGGGGGCGGTCCGCCCCGGGTGACACCATCAGGGGGGTGACACCAAAATGTTAAATTCTGTATGTTCCCGTTATTTGGCACTGGAAAACTCGGAGGATTTCTATAGGTTAAGTCGTGAGGGGGTGACACCATCGGCTACCGCCCCGGGTGACACCAATCCTAGTGACGCCTCTGGTTACTGATAAATAGAGCACGTAATAATACCCAAACATTTCGCAAACCTTACATAATATTTATAATATAAATAATCCTATAAACGTATATAATTTTTTTTTAAATATTTTTTCCCCTTTCTTTTAATATGTTAATAAAATGAAAATGGAATGTGTACAAATTTAAAAACAACTGCGTGAAAAACATGTAGACTGTAAATTAGACGTTTTATATCAAATCTGTTCATAGTATATAGAAGTTTTATATCAAATCTGTTAATAGTATATAGAAGTTTTATATCAAATCTGTTAATAGTATATAGAAGTTTTATATCAAATCTGTTAATAGTATATAGAAGTTTTATATCAAATCTGTTAATAGTATATAGAAGTTTTATATCAAATCTGTTAATAGTATATAGAAGTTTTATATCAAATCTGTTAATAGTATATAGAAGTTTTATATCAAATCTGTTAATAGTATATAGAAGTTTTATATCAAATCTGTTAATAGTATATAGAAGTTTTATATCAAATCTGTTAATAGTATATAGAAGTTTTATATCAAATCTGTTAATAGTATATAGACGATTTATAGCAAATATGTTAATGACATGCTCACTGCAACTAAACTGGAGACTGAGCATGTTGTAACACATGTCAATATTAGATATTATATAAAGTTTGGTGAGATATTGGCGTGTGGTTATTATTTGTTGCAATCACTTTTCATTTTATTACGATCCCTGGCATGTGCTTGACTTAGTCGATCACGGGCTGAGAAAGATTGCAAAGTGTATGAAAGCTGGTAAAAGAGCTTAAAAAAGTATTTTTAGTAAAAACTAAGCTATGACATAAACTTAAAGATTTCATAGCATTGAAATTGTGAAATCACTAAGAAGTATGGACACAACGTGAAATAAAAATCTTGCCCAATAGATTTGTTCAAGTTTATTCATATATTTAGGCTCAAACTTACCCTGCTTAATATAATATATTAATAATGAATTTTACTCACAACTATCATGAGTAACGCCAGCTGCGAGGGAAGCAATGGGATTATACTAGGGCAATGGGATTAGACTAGGGCAATGGGATTATACTAGGGCAATGGGATTATACTAGGGCAATGGGATTATACGAGGGCAATGGGATTATACGAGGGCAATGGGATTATACTAGGGCAATGGGATTATACTAGGGCAATGGGATTATACTAGGGCAATGGGATTATACTAGGGCAATGGGATTATACTAGGGCAATGGGATTATACTAGGGCAATGGGATTATACTAGGGCAGGGGTCGGGAAAATTTTTGTCTGAGAGAGAGCCATAAACACCACATATTTTGTCAGAGAGAGCCATAAACACCACATATTTTGTCTGAGAGAGCCATAAACATCACATATTTTGTCTGAGAGAGCCATAAACACCACATATTTTGTCAGAGAGAGCCATAAACACCACATATTTTGTCTGAGAGAGCCATAAACATCACATATTTTGTCTGAGAGAGCCATCATAAACACCACATATTTTGTCAGAGAGAGCCATAAACACCACATATTTTGTCAGATAGAGCCATAAACACCACATACTTTGTCTGAGAGAGCCATAAACATCACATATTTTGTCTGAGAGAGCCATAAACATCTCATATTTTGTCTGAGAGAGCCATAAACACCACATATTTTGTCTGAGCGAGCCATAAACACCACATACTTTGTCTGAGAGAGCCATAAACACCACATATTTTGTCTGAGAGAGCCATAAACACCACATATTTTGAAAAGTAATCCTGTGAGAACCATACATTATGTTTAAAAATAAAATTTCAAGTAAATGTCTGCATTTTGTGTAAATTCAACAGTATTAGTACAATAATTATGTCTCTGAATTCTTTTTAATAACATTGTTATGCAGTTTTTTATGCATTTAATGTGTAGCTCAAAGGAGTCTAAATAAACTTTTTTTTTAATAATCAAACATTTGTCTGTGAGCCAGAAGCAGCCATCAATAGAGCCGCATCTGGCTCGCGAGCCATGGTTTCCCGACCCCTGATCTAAGAGATCGGTCATAAAACGAAGAGGTCAGCAATACTTACGAATATTAACTCGGTGTCATGGAACCAGTTATTTGTATTCTATCGAATGTAAACTTTATTTCTTTTGTAATATATACTTAGAAAACGAATGGCTGATGAATATAATGATGATAAACGAATGGCTGATGAATATAATGATGATAAACGAATGGCTGATGAATATAATGATGATAAACGAATGGCTGACGTATATAATGATGATAAACGAATGGCTGATGTATATAATGATGATAAACGAATGGCTGATGTATATAATGATGATAAACGAATGGCTGATGTATATAATGATGATGAACGAATGGCTGATGTATATAATGATGATAAACGAATGGCTGATGTATATAATGATGATAAACGAATGGCTGATGTATATAATGATGATAAACGAATGGCTGATGTATATAATGATGATAAACGAATGGCTGATGTATATAATGATGATAAACGAATGGCTGATGTATATAATGATGATAAACGAATGGCTGATGTATATAATGACGATACTCAACAATTACAGAGCTATAATACTCGTTCATGTTTTATACAGGAGCATTGCCTGTCAATCAATCTGACAGTAACGTCTCAAGTCTTTAGATAAATCATTTCTAATTTGTTTTACAAAACAGCCAAGCAAGTATTCTTGAAATAAAATCTGCGGGGCTTTTATTCTCCTCTTCAGTTTAAAGTTAAGATCTATGGGTCACTACAGATAATGATAGATTTTTTTTTAAATAGTTGTGAATATAAACAGCAATCGATTCGATATTTTCACCTATGTCATAGAAACCAACACAAGTCTGCAACTCAAAATCTCACCAGAATGAAACAAGACAAACTGCTGATGACGACATAAACTCCAAGGAACTACACGAAGTCGTCGAGTTCAACCAGAAGCCTCGGATGAGATCAGCCAGTGAGTTAAGAAAGGAAGGTGTAGGGAAAGTGTGGTGGGTGGGGAGTGGGATGATGTCCTAGACGACAGGCGGATAGACAGACGAGATAAGATTTCCAGCGAATAAGATTGGGGGCAAAATGGTTGTCTGATGTAAACAAAGAAAGCAGGTTCGGAGAAGATATCACGTATCCCCCTTCACCCCCACCCAACTATTTTCTCTTGATTGTCTGGTTGAGGGCTGATTCCGATGCATGTTTTTACATGAGTTTTTTTGTGTTTTTTTCTTCCAACTCTCTTGACATGAAAACATGCGCACGTTATGAAGGCTTGTAGCACCTGCATGCAACCAGGCACGGAGAGGGTCTAGACTCGAGATACTGAGACATGATAGTCACTACTATAGGCAACACATGCACATCTTCACACATTGACATAATATCTCTGGTGTGTAGTATAAACTTGAATATTTTTTAAAATTATAATAATAATAATAATAAATTGATAATTTATATAGCGCTGCATATTCTGAAAATTAAATTCTGATATCTTTTATAAGTGGTAGGGTTACAAAACTTTTTTAGTCAACAAATAATTTTACGGGCACTAATTTTCTCACAGTAATTGACACATGTGACGTGATCTTAATAGGATAGATTTATAACCTCATATATAGAATAAATACGCCACAGAATAATTCTAGGAAATCAAATAATGGCCTCATTAAGACACACAATAGACTCGGTGTGTCTTATAATGGCTACTTTACTTCACATAACAGATTTAGTATGTCTGATAACATAATTAGTGATTCACATAACAGATTCAATACGTCACAGAATCAGTATGTCATAGTATGGCTTCAGCATGTCACAGTATGGCATCAGTATGTCACAGTATGGCTTCAGTATGTCACAGTATGGCATCAGTATCTCACAGTATGGCATCAGTATCTCACAGTATGGCTTCAGTATGTCACAGTATGGCTTCAGAATATCACAGTTTGCTTCATCACGCTACCAAAAGCAAAAGTCGTCTGGTCAGAAATGTTTAGGTCAAAGGTCAATGCACTCATCAAACACAGAACAAAGACCAGCTAGACTTACGTTGTAGTTGTTCTCCAAGATCTCCAATGCACGGTTGAGATTGTTGATGTGGTGAACTCTCAGCTTTCCCTTCTCTGGTTTCTGTTAACACACAAACGAGAAACACATACTTATTAAGGATGGTGAACGCATATCATTAGGGAAGCTCTAACATTGAAGACACTGGAGTATGACCGCCATTGATATTGAAGACATACTTCAGTTTTGTACTAATATTTCATACTAATATATTCAGTTTCCTGACACCCGACACAAGGAATGTTGGCCAGGTTGATTCTCACGGAGCCAATGAAAGTTACGTATGCAGGTTTAAGTCACATGCAATTACATTTTATGATTTAATTTATGCATCAAATTCAGCAAACCTCGATTTAAAAAAACCCAGAGAACTTCATGGAAACCGAGCACTTGTTTTAAAGCATGTACTGAAGTGAAACTCTTTCTAGATATGTCCCCCCCCCCTCAAAACCCAACCAAAAAAAAACAAGTTGACCTTCCTATGTCCAGACACTTACCAGACTAAGTCCACCCAACACTTCAAGAAGGGAAAGTAACCGCTCGCCATCCCTGAGGTCAGTGAAGAGATCAGTGATGGTCACCCGTTTGGCCTGAAATTAATGACATAAAATGTTGGGTCATTTAGCCTAATTTTAAATTCAGAAGGCAAAAATAAGCTTTTTTCGTTCAGTCAGAGTTTTTTGTGTGGCTTATTTTGTTGTGTTGGAGAGGGTAGGAGTCGTTTCAAATCACTAAAATCTTAATAAATGGTTGGGGAAAATGGCCAATATCGAATAACAGAGAAGTTTACAAGTGAAACAAAGTCATTGGAGGGGGGGGAAGCCCAAACAGAAGGCACAAAATTAAAACACTGATTTCACATCTGTTCTCTTGATTTTCATACATAAAATTATGTGAAACATTAATTTGAGACAAAAGACTAATAACATTATTTTAAAAAAGAAAGTGAATTTTAAAAAAAAATAATAATAATAATAAATATATATAAATGTTTTTTAAAAATATTTTCAAAAATAAAGAGAAAATTTAATAAAGAATGATTGGAGCATGTTTGTTACAATTAACTTAAGAGATTGGATTCCAGTGCCGAAGTGTTTAAAAATATTTTCTCGCCTAAAAACAATATTTGACGTTAAACAATAAAACTTGAAACATACTCTCAGCGTTAGTGTAATTTATAACATCGTGATTTACTTTGAGGAACCCAGGTAGACTTTCGCCCCCGCCCCCCCCCTGTAACGATAACTATATGTAACTCCTTATGTAGGTGTTCTCACAGTACATAATCTTGTGCACAATAATCCACTGAAGATTTTGTTTATACAAAACAACTTTAATATACAATATTCTGTACACATAAATATCATTTGAGGTAATACAACGTGGAAATCTTGAGGCATACACCATACATCCTTCCTTGACGGAAGTCTACCCACAACTGTTTGCCCAACACTTTCAACCAATAGGAATGCTCCTTTCTTCCCGCATTTCTTATACACGTGACCTTACGTCACAAAATTATGTTAATCACATGTGACATTCACCCCCATCCTTCAAAAAAAATGTTTATGAAATACAACATTTTTGGTCTTCATAAAATCAAATTGAATTATATCTATATTCAAATATTTATCATCAATGAACATTCATTTTCTTACATACAACATCTGGACATAAAATCAATAAGAAAAAATCTGTAGGACTGCAACAGTCTAAACAAAAAATAATGAGAAAAAATCTGTAGAACTGCAGCCGTCTACCTGTGCTGAAAAAATGAAAATGGAACTTTAAACACATCTGTAATTTTGTGTAACTAAAATATTTAAACACTCAATATTATTAAAATTAACTAATAATCCAATGGAATTCAAACATTGTTCCTTGTCCATTGTTCGAAGAATAACAATATTAATATAATTACAGTTTCTGTTTATATCCTTTAGGAATTCACAGACTAATATTAATATAGTCTCTTATTTTATTATTTAGTAATTCACAGAATGTCTTTTTAATACAGTCTCTGGTTTTATCATTGAGGAATTCACATAATGTCTTTATTTATTGTCATTCTACTTAATATGTCTGCAACCACATTGTCTTTTCCCTTCACAGGTTTAATGTCAAATTTGTAGTCGGCTAATAGCATAGCCTAGTTCAATATAGTCATTCTTCAATTGACGAGTATGAATTCAAATCGATGGGCTTTGAATGTTTCTTCAGACTGTTAAATGTTCAATAATTCACCAACCATGACTTCGATTATGTTCATTCATAATTTCAATTCCAGCATCTTGAATCAGTTTCTTAGCTTTTGAGATGTCATTTTTGCTTCCTGATAGTTCAATAGAATTTGGACCAGATGAGTCACTGTCAGAAACTTTTATCTGAAAAATATTGTCTCTATCTGTAAAGTCTTTGATTTTGCTAATACACAACCAATTGTTCTTCCTAATTCAAATGATTTCACACAAATGGTTTCAGATTCACTAGTACCATCTCTTTCTCTGCTACTGTGGTCTTCATTTCTTTTATCATATACTTGATTTTTAATAGTGGCTAAAATGTCACTAGTTTCTGTCTGTGCTCGATTTAACTTTATTATTTTTCTATCATTCATGTCTTGGTTTTCATTCTTTCTCCATGGTTGATCATAATTTCTTTTTCTGGAGTCAAAATTGTATTTGCCTCTCCATGATCTTCTGCTTTGATTATAATCTCTATTTATGGAATTATGATTATTTCTTTCTCCCCATGGTTGTCTATTTTGATCATAATCTCTATGTCTGGAATTATGATTATATTTTTCTCTCCATAATTGTCTATCTTTGTTTTCAAAGTGATCTTGTCTTGATCTTTCTTCTGTTTTCTTTCTCATAGGGCTGCCATTAGGTGACACCCTATTTGGTTGTCCTTTATTGTGGTAGCACTGCTTCGCCATATGTCCTGGCTTGTTACAGTACCAGCAAATAGTTTGTCTGTTGCCTTGGTTTGGCAGACTCTGGTTTCTCATACCTTGCCTTTTTTCTTGACTTTTAATTTGTATTGCTGCAAATATGTCTTGTCTCTTATCCATTTCCACATTCGGATGAGAGTCTTTGAATGTTCGTAATGCATTTGTTAGCTCTGCTTGAGTACGAACTTTCTTGTCAGTTAAATATGTGAATAGAGTTGGTGTTGCATTTTCTAAAAACTTGTCAATTAACACCATGTCTAGTACGGCTTTTGGATTGCTCGTATCTATTGCTGTCAGTTCCAGCCATTTTTTTAGTTTGACTTGTGCTTCATGTACTATGATCTGTGGATCTTTGTCCATCTTGATTCTCATTTCATGAAATTCTCTTCTATAATCATTTTCTGACTTTCCAAAATGACATAGAAGTGCCTTTTTGACATTCTTATATATGCTTTTGTCTTCTTTGGCTATACTGTTATAAGCTTCAAATGCTTCTCCAGTTAATTGAGTCATCAGTTGTGCTGGCCAATCTTCTTCATTATAGCCTTTCATAGCCATTATGGATTCGAAATAATCAAGATAAACATCCATTTTTAAATCCTTTATATTAACTCGTGGTGTCTGCGGCGGACCTTGCTTGCTTGCTTGCTTGCTTGTCGCCAAAACTTTTGATCGATTTTTAACCCACTTGCTCGCAAGATAGCGAGCTGAAATTTTGCAGGCAGTTTCGTACCGATGATAAAAACAATGTATCAAAATTTCAGATCGATCGCATGTACCGTAATTAAATTATTGATTTTTTAGATTATTTTTTTTATTCCTATGTATCATGCTATTTTTTGAGATAGAGCGTCGCGGTGCGTATTATATTGAACAACCTTTCTGTCGCGCAATAAGGTGCGTATTTTATTGACAGCTCTTTTTATAAACATATTCCTGATCGGTGCGTATTATATTAAACATGTTTTACGACACAACTTCAATTTTGTATTTCTGGATGGTCTGGCGCTGCGTATTATAATGAACATTCTTTTAGTTACTTCTCGTACATAAAGGATTTATAGTCAAAAACTTGGTTTTTTACGGGTTTTTCTTATTAAATCCTTTATATTAACTCGTGGTGTCTGCGGCGCGACCTTGCTTGCTTGCTTGCTTGTCGCCAAAACTTTTGATCGATTTTTAACCCACTTGCTCGCAAGATAGCGAGCTGAAATTTTGCAGGCAGTTTCGTACCGATGATAAAAACAATGTATCAAAATTTCAGATCGATCGCATGTACCGTAATTAAATTATTGATTTTTTAGATTATTTTATTTATTCCTATGTATCATGCTATTTTTTGAGATAGAGCGTCGCGGTGCGTATTATATTGAACAACCTTTCTGTCGCGCAATAAGGTGCGTATTTTATTGACAGCTCTTTTTATAAACCTATTCCTGATCGGTGCGCATTATATTAAACACGTTTTACGACACAACTGCAATTTTGTATTTTTGGATGGTCTTGCGCTGCGTGTTATAATGAACATTCTTTTAGTTACGTCTCATACGTAAAGGATTTATAGTCAAAAACTTGGTTTTTTACGGGTTTTTCTTATTAAATCCTTTATATTAACTCGTGGTGTCTGCGGCCGACCGACCTTGCTTGCTTGCTTGTCGCCAAAACTTTTGATCGATTTTTAACCCACTTGCTCGCAAGATAGCGAGCTGAAATTTTGCAGGCAGTTTCGTACCGATGATAAAAACAATGTATCAAAATTTCAGATCGATCGCATGTACCGTAATTAAATTATTGATTTTTTAGATTATTTTATTTATTGCTATGTATCATGCTATTTTTTGAGATAGAGCGTCGCGGTGCGTATTATAATGAACAACCTTTCTGTCGCGCAGTAAGGTGCGTATTTTATTGACAGCTCTTTTTATAAACATATTCCTGATCGGTGCGCATTATATTAAACATGTTTTACGACACAACTGCAATTTTGTATTTCTGGATGGTCTTGCGCTGCGTGTTATAATGAACATTCTTTTAGTTACGTCTCATACGTAAAGGATTTATAGTCAAAAACTTGGTTTTTTACGGGTTGTTTTTATTAAATCCTTTATATTAACTCGTGGTGTCTGCGGCCGACCTTGCTTGCTTGTCGCCAAAACTTTTGATCGATTTTTTACCCACTTGCTCGCAAGATAGCGAGCTGAAATTTTGCAGGCAGTTTCGTACCGATGATAAAAACAATGTATCAAAATTTCAGATCGATCGCATGTACTGTAATTAAATTATTGATTTTTTAGATTATTTTATTTATTCCTATGTATCATGCTATTTTTTGAGATAGAGCGTCGCGGTGCGTATTATATTGAACAACCTTTCTGTCGCGCAATAAGGTGCGTATTTTATTGACAGCTCTTTTTATAAACATATTCCTGATCGGTGCGCATTATATTAAACATGTTTTACGACACAACTGCAATTTTGTATTTCTGGATGGTCTTGCGCTGTGTATTATAATGAACATTCTTTTAATTACTTCTCGTACATAAAGGATTTATAGTCAAAAACTTGGTTTTTTACGGGGTTTTCTTATTTCTTTTTGGCTATCATATTTTCTTACTTTGATAGTATCCCTTGGTGCTGACCTTCTATTTGTTTCATTACCAGGATTTTGGCCTCTACTATCGAAATCAAGTTGTAGTTTTAACTTGTCAATTTGAAGTTGTTCAAATGCTCTCTTTTCAGCTCTTTCTTCTCTTTCAATTATGAGTCTTTGTCTCTCTTTTTCTTCAGCAATTCTTGCTTTTTCTTCAGCCTCTTTTTGAGTTTCTTTTTCTTCAGCTTTTCTTAGCTGTTCTTTTTCTTCAGCAATTCTTGCTTTTTCTTCAGCAATTCTTTGATTTTCTTTTTCTTCAGCTTTTCTTAGCTGTTCTTTTTCTTCAGCTTCTTTTTGCTTTTGCTTCTCTTTTTCTTCAGCAATGCCTACTTTTTCTTCAATGAAATCTCTCATTTCTTTTCCCTTTAGTCCGATCTCTTTAGCTATGGCAGTGAATTCCTTGTAGTAATCCATGTTTTGTTTGATTGAATAATATGAGTTAAGCAATTTGGTAAGGAATTTAGGTATATATTGATAAAGTTATAAATCTTCCAAATGAAAAATCTTGAATTTAAAATGTTAAGTTCAAATAAGTTGACACGTCTAAACCGTGAAATCTAGTCTTGACAAGATGAGACAACAAAAAGAATCCTCACACGGGATCTTTAGTATACTTTATATATACGCTCCCTCAGATTGAAAAAATATATTAAATGGTCCAATCGTTTTGAATAAAAGTCACTTGGTTAAAATTTCAATTTTTGAGTAGTTTTTAAACAATTTAGTTCACTCCATTAATCCAAAATTGCAATTATCAAACTCTTCACACAATGAATGGATAAAAATTCCGCTCCTTTATTTATAATTCACACTTCATAATTAATAGTCCATAGCCTTCCAAATTCAAGGTTATATTTACAAATATTTCCTGGAATCAACTAGCATTGAGCCTGTTGACGTCACGACCTATATATGTTCACCGTGTGTCACCATTCAGTAAGCCTACACGACCCAGATTCCAGTACTGTGTAGTATACTTGTACTGTCGTCGAATGTGACGTAGAACCAACTAGGCGACCTAGTTGTATACACAGCACGCCGTGACCATGTGCTTGTATACCGCCATCTTGAAATATTCTTGTATTTTCATTGAACCACAAAAGTTTATTCACAGCTTCTTACGAACTTGAATATTCAAAAAATACGATAGCTGCTAATATTTCTTATTTTAATGAATAATTTCCTTTTTGGAAATATCCAATACTTATTATTTCCACGAAACCTCTTTTCTAAAATCTCTTGTACTGTGTTGACTTAGAACTTATGCCTAATGGCAATCACTTTTACTTCTGCACCAATGTAAATATTATATATATGTTTCTCTTTATGTTGGCGTTCTCACAGTACATAATCTTGTGCACAATAATCCACTGAAGATTTTGTTTATACAAAACAACTTTAATATATAATATTATGTGCACATAAATATCATTTGAGGTAATACAACGTGGAAATCTTGAGGCATACACCATACATCCTTCCTTGACGGAAGTCTACCCACAACTGTTTGCCCAACACTTTCAACCAATAGGAATGCTCCTTTCTTCCCGCGTTTCTTATACACGTGACCTTACGTCACAAAATTATGTTAATCACATGTGACACCCCCCCCCCAACTCAAATCTCCATTTAAAGGTGAAATTGAAGAAGTGTTGACTTCACACATTGAAAATCCAAGCTAACTGTCATTACATGCTTTGATGGGCCCACAAAACTATGAAGGGCCCATACCACTATGAAGGGCCCATACCACTATGAAGGGCCCAAAAAACTATGAAGGGCCAATACCACTATGAAGGGCCAAATCCACTATGAAGGGCCCAACCCACTATGAATGGTTCACACCCCTATGAAGGGCCCAAACCACTATGAATGGTTCACGCCTTTTTATAACGGTCCCCCGTGTCTACGAAGCCCCCACACCTCTGTTCATAGGTCAAATGAAACATTCATCTTTAATTTAGTAATTTATGTTTTGCTTGAGCCTCTCACATATATTATTTGAAAGTAACATCGGAGTTTACTGGACAGTCGCTCATGAGTCCGTAGATCTACTCCTGAGCTGGCCCCTGCATGACCACAGTCAGTGTGACAGTAAGACGTTTATTCTAAGCCGATGACAATAGGAAAAACTCTGTGTATGAGTCACACTGTACACC
This sequence comes from Ampullaceana balthica, assembly GCA_944989445.1. Classification (NCBI taxonomy): domain Eukaryota; kingdom Metazoa; phylum Mollusca; class Gastropoda; family Lymnaeidae; genus Ampullaceana; species Ampullaceana balthica. The sequence goes on from CALYLW010001860.1 coordinate 28,954, forward strand.
ATGATGCCTTATTACTGCGCTCGTAAATAAATGCTTCCCCTATTTTATTATTTTTTTATTCCTGTATGTTTTCTTCGAACAGTATCAAAATACATCCGGGTATGTGCCGTGCAGCCAGAGCGCACCTCTGGGTTTAAAGTTGACGCAACAATTCTGTGTACAACCCCAAAGTCTGCAGTCATGTTCTCCAGGAGTATTCAGAACGCTGGACGCTTACTGACTGTCCACCCTGTTTCCCATAACAAACACGCTGTAGATGACCCTGGTCACCGACGTGCCCGTTAAGCTGCATGGTGGCGTGGCAGCGCAGATATCTGACAGACGCCACGCAGCAGTTTAGAATTACCGCGCAGCAAAATTTGTAAAAATATGGCACAAAGGATGAATGCTTTGCAAATGTGCACACGATCTTTTTTTTACTTTGCACAAGGATCAATGAACAAAAAAAAATCCCCCCCCCTCCTCCTTTATCAAGGAAAAAAAAAGAAATAAAAACTCGAATAAGTATTTAAACGCAATTTCCAACAAGGAATTTCCGATTTTTTTATCAAGGGAAATCATTCTAGATTCCAATAAAAGTCGATTCAAATAAGTAATTCGGAAAGTAAACAAAAAATTACGTCATATCCCCCCAGGCTACATCACACAAATAATGTGTCAATATAATGCGCACCGCACAACAATCTAACATAAGGATTCACAAAGCGGGAAAACCCCATTAACTATCATTCTAGATTACATTAAAAGTAATTTCAAATCAATAATTTTGAAACTAAACAAAACAATGGCTTTCAAAAATTGCTTCAAAAATTACCGGAGTCGAACGAACACCATTTTTTTTTAAATTTCTTCTCCAACCATGTTCTAAATATTATTAGCTATTGTTTGACGTTTGTTTTAACCCGATAGATGTTATGGTTGGTGAGAAATTGACAAAATACTGATATTTTTTCGGTTTTTTTTTAATTTACATGAAATCAAGTAAACCTTTTCGGTATTTTTTTGGCCGTTGCACATCCTTGGGACCTCATTAGCATATTTGCAAAAGACCCGAAGATCTGGTATGGTTCAGGAGGAGTTGCATTGTCAAGCTTGACAGACATTTCGAATCTATAAACGCAATTTTTCCAAAGGAAATTGCGTTAAAAAACAACTCCACCTGGGTGGATCACCACACCCTTGACTTCATTCACCACTGATACAGCCCACCCGAGCTTTTCAAACACCACTTAACCCCCTCCGCCCCTGGACATATAAAACTGATAATGTGTGTTCAAGATTCCGGTGCATCTTCCATTGAAAAGTGCGCACGTCATTGAGAACAGAATTAATTGTGTTTGTGTGATGGAGTGTGCTGTGGGGTGAAGGACAGGGTAAGCTCGTTATTTCGATGTATAACACAAATAAAAGGTGGGCATTGAGATTTCAAAGAACAGAAAAAGGGGAGGAGGGTCGTTCCTCTATTTAATTTATTTTTCTTTTGGGGCATGGGGAGGGGAAATAGTTCTGTAATATTTAATTATATTTTTTTTTAAATTAAGTTTGATTTTTTTGTGTAGGAAAAAAAATTTTTTTTTAATTACCTTTGTGAACTGGGAGTTAATCCATTTGGTGAACGTCTTCTTCTGAATATCCTCCCTTTCATCTGTAACCAAGACAAAGAAAATATAATTAATTACCTTACCTAGTAAACATCCCATAGGCGTAAATTAAATTAATAAAAATATTTTTTTTGACATTTACATATATACAATTTGATATTATTACTAATTTTTAAATAATCACTTTGTCTAATCCATTATGGTATGAACAAAATAATAAGTGAATATTTTCCATATATCTAAAATAAGATGTAAGTATTGACCAACTTTATTTATGCATATATATAATTCACCAGGAATTAGGACAAGCGCAAGACGCGAGAAAATAAGCATGACGAATGACCCTCACTAGGGTCCACCAATCACAGTTTTATGGTTGGAAAGTGAGGGTGGTGAAAAAAGGGGGGGTGCGTTGTTATCATTTCTTCGTGCTGCTGTTTGTGTCCGCTCTTTCCCCCCTTTTCTTTGCACTATCTATGAGCAAGTCTGCGGCGTATGCTACACCGCGGGTCGTATCTATTTATTATTATTATACTTCAGATGTTCATTTTCGATATGGGAGGAGGGCCAAAGTAAAATACCTTGTTGTGATGGGTCAATAATAACTTTGGGATGTTGTATCTATAATAATGGAGTTCGGTTGTAACATAAGTGTAATAATAAACCACGTCATGGAAATGATTCGATAAAATGATAACGGTTAATGTTATGCATCATGATGTTGATGTGTCCTTTGTTTACTTGAGAGTTTTGAAGCGGACAAAATGATCCCACTGAGGTGACTTAAGTGGTGGAGTTTGAGTCGCAAACACCAGAGTTTAGTGACTCAAATGCGAACAGAGCACTGCCCAACTGACTCATATTTCAACAGGCTAGACCATAACAGGGACTCGAACTGCCATCATCGCAGCCTAGCCTCTGAAACAGTACTACACTTGTTAACTTCCTGTCCCGCGCTAGACATAGCCGGGGAGGTTAGGGAGGCAAAAGAGTCCCACGTGAAGACAATGTTATATGGAACTGCTTAGCAGATGAAGCAGGTTGCCGTGAAGACAGTGTTATATGGAACTGCTCAGCAGATGAAGCAGGTTGCCGTGAAGACAGTGTTATATGGCACTGCTCAGCAGATGAAGCAGGTTGCCGTGAAGACAGTGTTATATGGCACTGCTCAGCAGATGAAGCAGGTTGCCGTGAAGACAGTGTTATATGGCACTGCTCAGCAGATGAAGCAGGTTGCCGTGAAGACAGTGTTATATGGCACTGCTCAGCAGATGAAGCAGGTTGCCGTGAAGACAGTGTTATATGGCACTGCTCAGCAGATGAAGCAGGTTGCCGTGAAGACAGTGTTATATGGCACTGCTCAGCAGATGAAGCAGGTTGCCGTGAAGACAGTGTTATATGGCACTGCTCAGCAGATGAAGCAGGTTGCCGTGAAGACAGTGTTATATGGCACTGCTCAGCATATGAAGCAGGTTGCCCGGGTAGTAGACAAGGCCTTAAGAGACTAAGTCTCAGGCCAAAAGAATATGTAGAAGAAGAAGAGTGTGTGTTCCCAGAACAGTGGCCACTATCATTTGTCCCTCAGTGCTCAATAAGTAATAATACCTTTGACCTGTCTACTTAAATATTGAGTATGTATGAACATGCCGAGAACTTTGACCTCTTCCAGAAAAAAACGAATTATTAAGCGGAATGAGGCGACTTCATTTCTGGACGTCCCAGAAACAACTTTTAGTAATATAATTAGTATGACGAGACGGTCAACAGCGAGAGAGTGCTTATTCATGAAATATTGCTACAAAGAACAGTTCAAATGTTTTAATTAAAATCAAATATTTGCTTAATCCTGTATATTCTTTCTTTTTGGATTTACTTTTCCTGAACGGGTGTTGTATGGCCGTGTGTTTGGGGGTTGCCTATCAGTTGATTATTGGTCCGGTCTCTGCGAGCTTTGTAGCTAAAATTATTTTCACTTCCACTGTGATCTATTAAATTAACTGATTTTGTAATTTGATTGCTCAATTTTAAAAATAGTTATTGCTTTACAGGGCCGGTCTTAGCAATTGCGGTGCCCTATGCGGCTTAGAATGCGAAACGTATTGCGCGGTACCCACATTGGGTAGGGATAATAAGTTAATAAGGATAATAAGTGAAAATTAAGATGGGGCCTATGAAAACGCGGGGCCCACTGTGGCCGCATAGTTTGCAGTGGCCTAAGACCGGCATGGTTGCTTTAGCACCCAGATGACGTTTAGTTGTGTTAATTTACTGGTTGACAAATATTCTAATTATTAACTTGGAATTATAAGAGCGTGACAAATATTCTCTTTATTAACTTGGAATTAGAAGAGCGTGACAAATATTCTCTTTATTAACTTGGAATTATAAGAGCGTGACAAATATTCTCTTTATTAACTTGGAATTATAAGAGCGTGACAAATATTCTCTCTATTAACTTGGAATTATAAGAGCGTGACAAATATTCTCTTTATTAACTTGGAATTAGAAGAGCGTGACAAATATTCTCTTTATTAACTTGGAATTATAAGAGCGTGACAAATATTCTCTTTATTAACTTGGAATTATAAGAGCGTGACAAATATTCTCTTTATTAACTTGGAATTATAAGAGCGTGACAAATATTCTCTTTATTAACTTGGAATTATAAGAGCGTGACAAATATTCTCTTTATTAACTTGGAATTATAAGAGCGTGACAAATATTCTCTTTATTAACTTGGAATTAGAAGAGCGTGACAAATATTCTCTTTATTAACTTGGAATTATAAGAGCGTGACAAATATTCTCTTTATTAACTTGGAATTATAAGAGCGTGACAAATATTCTCTTTATTAACTTGGAATTATAAGAGCCAACAAAATATTTTAACATATTTTCAATATATATAATTTGATTTGTATGTTCGTAACGCTACGTCATCAGGCAATAAAAGATTTTAGAAAGTTCACCGCTAAAAAATGCTTGAAAAAAAAATACTGCACCAAAAATAACTCTTTTCGAACGTCCGCATAAAATTGTTCAATATGGAAATGAGAATATATACAAACAATTTTGTCATTAAGGAATTTTTGAATTAAAATAAATGAAAGTTCTGTATTACATTATTTTTTATTCTGATGTGTAATTTTTCAAAAATTAATTGATTTCAGGTGAAATATATTTATTTTGAAAACTTCCATAATTTTTGAAGGGTAATACACTAGTATTAATAAAAATGATTCGAAATTCGGTTACGTAACAATATTGCTTTAAATTAGGGCTGCGGAAATTAAAGATTGAATAATCGATTAATTGTTAAAAATCTTTAAAATTAATTTGATCGATTAAAATTCGATAAAAATTTAAGAAAATATTTCTTTTTTTCCCCCAATTTATTAATAATTTATATTCTTTGTTACTTCCATACTTTTCCCTCCTATTATTATTATTATTTATTTAGACGTGCATACGTAAACAAAAAGGTTTTTCTTCCTTATTTCTTGCATAGCAGAACGAATTGGCTGTGTTACGTCACACAATTTGGGAGCCATGGAATTACCGTGACTTAACCGATTTTGCGAAATAACGAATCGCAACTTAACGAGATCTATATATGCGTTATATATAATATAATTAATCGAAATTAATCGATTAATTTTTTCCCAATTAATCGAACAAATGTTGTTTTTTTTATCTGTACCTGCATTACTTTAAATATATGGAGAGTTGCATAGAGTTTGACTATTTAAAAAGTTGATATCTATTATAAAGCTCCTACATGATTTGATCGATTTATAGATAGGCTACACACAAATAGTCATGTACTCAATCATTTTCGCACAGACATATTATGTTAAATTATATTTTGTTTGCTGACTCCAAGATCTAATTAACATTCTCATAGGCATAGTGTATAAAAGAATGTATTTGGATTCTTAGGGGCCGTCCATAAAGTACGCCTCGCTATTTTTGACAATTTTAACTCCCCCCTCTCCCCTGTCACAAACTGTCATAAGTCTCTCTCAAGTACGTCACACTTTCGAACAAAAATTTTTTATAAACAAAATAATTGAAATTTAATACAAAACACCGTGACGTCACGCATGGCCGTAACCCCCCCTCCCCTCTGACACGAACTGTCAAACTTTCTTACACACCCTCCCCCCTTTGGAGCGTGACGTACTTTATGGACGGCCCCTTAATTTGGAGAGAGAAATTACTTTTAATTCATTATTGATAAAAACAGAAACAAACTTTAAGAACATACAGACAAACTGTACAATTTAATACCACACTTCTTTTTTAAATATATATTTTGCATGTATATATATATAAATGTACCACCTATTTTTTTCTTTCCGAGACCTGTGCACTCATTAATACCGCCGGTAAAACTCACTCTAAGACACTGGCCGGTGCGTCGGGGGACACGCTTTTAATTAACAACCCTTGTCTCCACAACTGCTCCACATTACTTCAAAGCATCCGCCTACGTAGATCACATGGGCTTTCGTTTCACGGGCGATATTTCAGAAGCGTATCCCCGTTGAGAAAGCTCACATTAGACAGCGAGAAATTACCGAGACCGTCCCACTCTCGTGGCTGGTTCATAATTTGGTGCAGGACTTTCATAGGCTTCAAATGTTTTTTTGTTTTTTTTTGCGTGTGTTGTTTGTCTATAAAGCAATCCGTTGGTTGCCAGCTGCAGACCAGGTGAGAGGAAGCAGACGTAAGGATTGATACAGAGCAACGGACTCAACGAGACTGACTCGATGACGTTTGACAGATCCTAGGATGTCAGTGTTTGACGCGAAGCCTTACGTGTGTTTGACTCTTGTGTGTGAGTGTGTGAGGGAACGAGCGTGTGCACGTATGTGATTATATGTGAGTGCGTACAGGTGTGTACGTGTGCGTGCGTTTATAGGCGTGTGCGTGAGTGTATGGGCGCGTGAGTGAGTTTATGGGTGTGTGTGTGTGTATGTGTGCATGGGTGTGTTTGTGCATGCATGGGTGTGTTTGTGCATGCATGGGAGTATGTGTTTTAAAGATCACTTTTTCTTGGGATCACGTGTCGATGATTAGCTTCACTCTCAAACTGAGAATGAAGGGCTAATAACGACACGAGACCACTTTCTGTCTTGGTTCTGTCGTTTTACAAGGGGAAAGGTGTAGGGCTCTTCCATTTTTTTTAAAGCCTTTAGGAACTCTTGATCTATTCGAATCTTGATTTATTTATTTTAGTTTTTTTTTGGGGGGGGGGTGGAAATTTCATAAACTCGATGCGATTCCTGTGGAATGCAGAATTCTCCGTTTTAAATAAAGACCTCAATCAGGTTGACCTGGGTGAAGTATTGGCTGCTAGAGGAGACCATATTACGATCTCGATAACGATGTTTAATACCAGTGTGTGCATAGAGTCTGGGGAATCTTTCAAGCTTGAAACTAATGCAAGACTGAACCTCAAAACTTTTATTTCAACTCCTATTCGACTTTTAGAATTTTATTGTTAAAATTTGTTTAATTTAAATTCATTGAAATAGCTAAAAATAAAGTAAATTAAAATAAATTTATCATATACTTCATAAGTTTAATTTTTCTTCAATGTTTATTTGCAGCATATTTTTTTGACATGAAACGGCTATTTGAATGTCAAAATTTGTCCGTTATAAAATGATTATAAATGTAGCCTACTCCCACCAAATAAGATAACTAAACAAGTCCCAAGTGGTTCAGTTAAAGAACCGCTGATACAAAGACTGCTGTAGAAATTACTGAGGGATACCCGCGCTTGAAGTTTAAAACTTGAAAGCGAAAAGAAGTTCCAAATAACTTTTGAGAGGATCGGCTTGGCCGGGTGGAAGGAACCGGAAACAGTATGAGAACGAGGCAGAGTTTCGTATGCGGCTCAAAGAGCGCTAAGATCAGTTTGTAAAAAAACTCAGCATTAATAATAATAATAATAATAATAATAATAATAATAATAATCACGAAAATGTCTCATGCTTCAAACTCTTAACCACCATAAATGTTTCTTAAACAGTCTTTACATTTTATGTTTTAACGAGCAACAAAGCCCGTCCAAGGACGTTCCGCCACCGTTCGGTGGCATGTTGTAACTCCCCTCCAACAGCCGTCTCGACCGGCATACATGTGCATCACGTCAAAAATACTATTCATTATAGTTCAAATAAATAACTCATAAAAACAGAGCTTTTGACTAGAAATCCCAAACGCGCATAACTCAAAATAAAGTCTTGGAAGAAATACTGCACCAAAAATAACTCGTTTTGAACGTCCGCGTAAACTTGATATGATTGGCTGTAGGAGTCATGTGTGTTTGAAAGACCAATCGCTATAGATGACGGGACAGAAACTTGCCTTTTAATATATAGGAAGGATGATTTCATTCTTTCAATGTAATAGAATAACTATTTTCATTTTTTTTTAAGAGGAGAAAAATTCTCCAAGAGGAGAGGGAAAACGTGTCTAAGGATAGGGGATGGGGTGGGTCTTGTCAAAAGAGTGGAAGTGACGGATTCTCTAATACTAAATGGGTGGAGTGGATCATGTCAAAAAAGTGGAAGTGAAGGTTTCTCTAATACTAAATGGGTGGAGTGGATCATGTCAAAAAAGTGGAAGTGAAGGTTTCTCTAATACTAAATGGGTGGAGTGGATCATGTCAAAAAAGTGGAAGTGAAGGTTTCTCTAATACTAAATGGGTGGAGTGGATCATGTCAAAAGAGTGGAAGTGAAGGTTTCTCTAATACTAAATGGGTGGAGTGGATCATGTCAAAAGAGTGGAAGTGAAGGTTTCTCTAATACTAAATGGGTGGAGTGGATCATGTCAAAAGAGTGGAAGTGAAGGTTTCTCTAATACTAAATGGGTGGAGTGGATCATGTCAAAAGAGTGGAAGTGAAGGTTTCTCTAATACTAAATGGGTGGAGTGGATCATGTCAAAAAAGTGGAAGTGAAGGTTTCTCTAATACTAAATGGGTGGAGTGGATCATGTCAAAAAAGTGGAAGTGAAGGTTTCTCTAATACTAAATGGGTGGAGTGGATCATGTCAAAAAAGTGGAAGTGAAGGTTTCTCTAATACTAAATGGGTGGAGTGGATCATGTCAAAAAAGTGGAAGTGAAGGTTTCTCTAATACTAAATGGGTGGAGTGGATCATGTCAAAAAAGTGGAAGTGAAGGTTTCTCTAATACTAAATGGGTGGAGTGGATCATGTCAAAAAAGTGGAAGTGAAGGTTTCTCTAATACTAAATGGGTGGAGTGGATCATGTCAAAAGAGTGGAAGTGAAGGTTTCTCTAATACTAAATGGGTGGAGTGGATCATGTCAAAAAAGTGGAAGTGAAGGTTTCTCTAATACTAAAGAAAGAAGGAAATGAAAACTAATGATTGCGATACCTACAAGTTCAATTAATGATTGTGATACCTACAAGTTCAATTAATGATTGTGATACCTACAAGTTCAATTAATGATTGTGATACCTACAAGTTCAATTGATGATTGTGATACCTACAAGTTCAATTATTGATTGTTATACCTACAAGTTCAATTAATGATTGTGATACCTACTACCTGCTAATTTCTTTTTATAGAAAAGGTAAATTACGTTACACGGATCAGGCCGCCAACTTTATTTATATGCAAGCGTCTGAAGCACTACAACTAAACCTAACCCTAATTTCTTTAATACCTTCCAATTTGGAAAAATTCACTTTAAATTTTTTTTTAAACTAAACAAATCTAGCACAAATCAGGTGGTTTATACAGTTTCCAACCTAGCAAATAGTACCGTCCTCGACGCGACACCCTTCTTTGATCCGTCAAACGATAATTAGCACACACAAAAATGAATGTATGTTGATGTGGATTTTTTAAAAAGTCAATAACCCTAAAGAGGGTGGCGAGTTTTCTTATATTTTTTATGGAATTTTTAAAAATAATTTTGATGTAAAATATAAACCAGTCCATGACGGACTATGGGGCATGTGAAGTGGCGTTCACAATTTTTAATTTAGCCACCACTGACGAGCAAAGGATTGTGTGGCTAGCACAATGCCCCGGGGCCTTGCCAGCACCGAGCATAGAACCCGTGGCTCTCTTCTGTCTCGGTTCGGCAGTCCAGCGCGCTACCGCTAGACCGCCGCGGCCCTTTTAGGCCTAAATGACGTGGGTATTTATATGTGAATGTAGTCCATGGGCGATGATATTCCAAGGGGTGGGGTGGGAGGCTAACCTATTGAAATTATTAGTCACCCTATGAAGGAAAAAAAATCAACTATAAATATTATTATCATAGGCTGCATTTATGTTGAAAAAGTTTTAATTAATTTTTTTTTGTTTATTCTTTTAATGAGCAAGTCATGTGACCCACCTTGTAAATGCCCCACTTGTCTCAGGAATACATGCATGAGATTTGCCCTCTTAGAAGTCCAGGCTAGTATCGCGACAACCAGTGTCATTCTGTTGGATCGTGTCATCTTCTCAACGAAGGGCACGCACCGCCCTGTCCCCCTCCAAAATGTTTATATAGTGATGCCATTAACTCTTAGAGTATAAAAAATATTTTAACTACCTGACATAGAATTACTAGTTGAATCCCTCAACACGGGGCTCATGTTAACGGGATGATGTTTGAGGGGAAAATGTCAAGTTTTGGAACCGTTGCCCACACTATTTTCTACTCCCTCTGTCAGAACACAGAACTCTTGTCAACGAATATATTTGAAAGAACAAAACCGTACAGTTTTAGAACCCCTGCCAACACGGATGTCTACTCCCTCTGTCAGAACACAGAACTCTAGTCAACGATTATAATTAAAAGAACGAAACCGTACAGTTTTAGAACCGCTGCACACACGGACGTCTACTCCCGCTGCCAGACAGCACTAAGAGCTGACGCTCATAAACCCAGTTATCCACACATTACCAGGCCGGATTTAGTCCTGAAGTCAAATTGTTATTTTCAGGGCGGCTTCTCCTCTTTGGTCCTAGACATTTCTATCCTGGTCTATTGAATGTTTTTGTATGTTTTTTGTTGTTGTTGTTTTTTTTTGCTTCTGTTGTTGGTTTTTTCCCCCATTGTTTTGGTTCAGACATAATTAGAGCCCATTGTGAGAAATTTTCTGTATGGAGAGGTGGTACAAAACTCTTGCGAGCATACAGCTATCTCAGACAATGTGAATGTCATATTTCACCCATACACCTTCTAGTCTCACCACTAGTCACCCATTCAGTTCACCCTAACAAAATGTTAGCAGACACCACTTCTTCCCCTACCGCCGCGGCTGCCCCAGCTAACATGCACACTACTTCATTTGCTGTTATGCCCATGTCCACTACTTCATCTGCTGCCATGCCCATGTCCACTACTTCATCTGCAGCCATGCCCATGTCCACTACTTCATCTGCTGCCATGCCCACTACTTCATCTGCTGCCATGCCCACTACTTCATCTGCTGCCATGCCCACTACTTCATCTGCTACCATGCCCATGTCCACTAATTCATCTGCTGCCATGCCTATGTCCACTACTTCATCTGCTGCCATGCCCATGTCCACTACTTCATCTGCTGCCATGCCCATGTCCACTACTTCATCTGCTGCCATGCCCATGTCCACCACTTCATCTGCTGCCATGCCCACTGCTGCGTCTGTTGCCATGCCCATGCCCACTACTGCGTCTGTTGCCATTCCCATGTCCACTACTTCATCTGCTGTCATGCCCATGTCCACTACTTCATCTGCTGTCATGCCCATGTCCAGTACTTCATCTGCTGCCATGCCCATGTCCACTACTTCATCTGTTGCCATGCCCATGTCCACTACTTCATCTGTTGCCATGCCCATGTCCACTACTTCATCTGCTGCCATGCCCATGTCCACTACTTCATCTGCTGCCATGCCCATACCCACTACTTCATTTGCTGTTATGCCCATGTCCACTACTTCATCTGTTGCCATGCCCATGTCCACTACTTCATCTGCTGCCATGCCCATGTCCAATACTTCATCTGCTGCCATGCCCATGTCAACTACTTCATCTGTTGCCATGCCCATGTCCACTACTTCATCTGCAGCCATGCCCATGTCCACTACTTCATCTGCTGCCATGCCCATGTCCATACTTCATCTGCTGCCATGCCCATGTCCACCACTTCATCTGCTGCCATGCCCACTACTGCGTCTGTTGCCATGCCCATGCCCACTACTTCATCTGCTGCCATGCCCATGTCCACCACTTCATCTGCTGCCATCCCCACTACTGCGTCTGTTGCCATGCCCATGCCCACTACTTCATCTGCTCCCATGCCCATGTCCACTACTTCATCTGCTGCCATGCCCATGTCCACTACTTCATCTGCTGCCATGCCCATGTCCACTACTTCATCTGCTGCCATGCCCATGTCCACCACTTCATCTGCTGCCATGCCCACTGCTGCGTCTGTTGCCATGCCCATGCCCACTACTGCGTCTGTTGCCATGCCCATGTCCACTACTTCATCTGCTGCCATGCCCATGTCCACTACTTCATCTGCTGCCATGCCCACTACTGCGTCTGTTGCCATGCCCATGCCCACTACTTCATCTGCTGCTATGCCCATGCCAATGCCCACCCTTGCGTCTGTTGCCATTCGCATGCCCATGTCATTTCACCTCCACATAACAGACCCACGCCACCCGCCCAAAAATCTTTGAAAATCTTGATGAATATTTTAAAAATAAAAATATATATTCTTTTATATTATCATGTTGCCCAGGCACACACGCACGCATGCGCACACTCAATCTCTCTCTCTTTCTCTCTCTCTCTCTCTCTCTCTCTCTCAAAGACCAAGCTACCACCACATACTTTTACTTGAATTAATTTAATTAATGATAATAAAAGTAATAACCACCATCATTATCATCATCCGAGGATCAGCAAATCTCAGCCTGTCTTGAAATTTTGTCAAACTTTTTCCCGTTCGCCTTTTAACCTTTAACCTTTCACTACTTGAAGACATACGAGTCGCAGGTAAAATTTATTACTGTCTCCGTAGCTGTGCTAGAAACAAGGAATGCTAAAAATGCGTTACGTTAGAAAGTATCTGGAGCAGTGGTCCTCAAAGTAATGTTATGCTGTACTCAGTGGCAGATTTTCGCCGACTCTCCGATGAAAAATGTGTGTAGTTTGGCTAGACTAAAGTGTAGAAAGTTGTAGAATGAACCCCCCCCCCTTTTTCCCTTTCGTCCTACTCCACGAGTTATAGTTACATGTAACACCACCACCACCCCAACAGCCCACTCACCACGAACTGTGTTTCTTTAAAATTATAATTCATTGTTTAAGGTTGATAGTGCATATCTTCTATATATATAATTCACCAGAAATTAGGACAAGCACAAGACGCGTGCGATTAAGCATGACGAATGATCCTCGCTAGGGTCGACCAATCACTGTTTATGGTTGGCAAGCGAGGGTAGTGTAAAGGGAGGGGGGATCGGCGGTCCTCCCGACGTCACGTGCGTTGTTCTTTCTTCGTGCTGCAGTTTGTGTCCGTTCTCCCCCTCCCCACTTCTATGCCCTCTCTTTGAGCAAGTCTGCGGCGTATGCTACGCCGCGGATCGTATCTAGTCTTAAGAAATATCCATATAAGGGTATCTGTTGTTTGTTGTTCACCATGATTACTCTAGGCTTCAAATTGTTTTTAATTCTCCAACATTCAAACAAACAAGTTCTTAAAACGAACAAGTCAAGCTGCGAGTTGCTAAGTGGTACATAAAGCCGGAAATGTGTCTCAGACTTACAGCCAGCCAAACATGACGTCACGGTTGACAGACCCCAACAACTTTCACCTCGTATTTTGAACCGAAGCGTACGATTGGCGATCAGCGCAATTACTAGCACGGTACCCGGCGCCATGCAGTGGACCGTGACTTTTGTCAATGTCATGGACGTCGTAGATCAGGGGAGGAAAGTGTCAACACCTCGTGGAATCGTTACTCGAGTGTGTAATGTCAAAGTCGAAGTTATAATCGGCCACGACACAGAGATTGGGTTTAAAGAACTTCATGGCATGAATGAGGCATGTGATTTGATACATTGAGCGCAACGCGAGTGTTTATTATTTTTATTTATTTTTAAATCCTTTATATTAACTCGTGGTGTCTGCGGCCGACCGACCGACCTTGTCGCCAAAACTTTTGATCGATTTTTAACCCACTTGCTCGTAAGCCAGCGAGTTGAAATTTTGCAGGCAGTTTCGTACCGATAATAAAAACAATGTATCAAAATTTCAGATCGATCGCATGTACCGTAATTAAATTATTGATTTTTTAGATTATTTTATTTATTCCTATGTGTCATGCTATTTTTTGAGATAGAGCGTCGCGGTGCGTATTATATTGAACAACCTTTCTGTCGCGGAATAAGGTGCGTATTTTATTGACAGCACTTTTTATAAACATATTTCTGATCGGTGCGCATTATATTAAACACGTTTTACGACACAACTGCAATTTTGTATTTTTGGATGGTCTTGCGCTGCGTGTTATAATGAACATTCTTTTAGTTACGTCTCATACGTAAAGGATTTATAGTCAAAAACTTGGTTTTTTACCGGTTGTTTTTATTATTTTTCAAAGGCATGATATGGGAACATGATTAGGTACACTACATGGAATTTGATTTGTTCAATGTCTAATCTTCATACGGGAAAATGTGAGGAACATGATGGACACAATGCATGATTTGAAACATTTTTGTTCAACATCATCATCATCGCCTGTCGTCCCATCTCCGGCATAGGCCACAAACAAGGGCTCTCCAGGCATCCTGCGCCAGTCTCTCCAACTGTCCCCGGCTGTGCCAGTCTCTCCAACTGTCCTCGGCTGTGCCAGTCTCTCCAACTGTCCCTAACTGTACCAGTCTCTCCGACTGTCCCCAGCTGTGCCAGTCTCTCAAGCTGTCCCCGGCTGTGCCAGTCTCTCCAACTGTCCCTAACTGTACCAGTCCCTCCGACTGTCCCCAGCTGTGCCAGTCTCTCAAACTGTCCCTAGCTGTGCCAATCTCTCCAACTGTCCCCAGCTGTGCCCACTCTTTTTGGTGACTGCCTCCAGTTCCATTCAATATCTGGGTCAATATAAGGCATATTTATTTAGGGCTTATGTTAAGATTTAATTGGTCAACACGAGACTGCGTGTCTGTGATGAGCTGCCCATTGGTCAACACGAGACTTATTTCGATAGATGAGAAGCCACAGCTTAACGCATGGCAGTTGCGTAACCATGGAGATGTTGTAAGCGTAGTGTGACCTTCAGACTTGAGATTTCCCGACATCCGGTGCTAGCGCCAGCAGACATGAAGAGCACTTGGGCTAATGATGGCGCTCGACAAGAGAAAGCTAATTGTAGAAAAGGAACGGATCCACTTAACGCTATTGGGGATCAGAGGGAAATTCATGGTAGATAACTCGTTTGTGAGCCCCACATAGAAACTGGATTGTCGGACCCAGAAAGAGACTAACTCGTGTTAGGGAGAAGGATGATAGAGATTGAGAATTATATTTGAAACGTACATGCAGTGGGGAAACCGTTGGGTCTCTAAATTAAAGAATTCTCTGTAATTTTTGGTTTAACTCTACTATGACATGTCACACGGGGGGGGGGAGGTTGGGAAAGGAAACAGTAGGCCTAAGGGGCCGTCCATAAATAAAGTCACGTGATTTTGGCCGATTTTTCACTCCCCCTGCCTCCTCGTCACAAAAACTTAGACTCTTCTAATATGATGTCACAAAACTTTGCCGCTCCCCCCCCCCATAAAAGCCGTATTTTCTATTAAAAAAAGAGCATGTTTCAAATCACTTTTTGTCTTTAAGTATGTATTTACTATAAATGATTGGGGGCATCTGTCATGGGACACTGCAATATCTCACGCGAGTTAGGTTGTATGTAAGACAATAGTCCAGACGATAAGTCTGTACAGAGTCACGTCACGTCTGTCAAGTTGACTTAAGGAGACGCAGTTGTACAACAAGCTGCTGGACAGTTTGGGTTAATCTCAAGGAGGTTTACAGACAACATAAAAAAGTTTTCTTCATTAATAAATAATTCATGCTGGACAAGTAGAGTGCGTTGTTTGGATTACACTATTACATCCTATCTATGTCTATGTTGTGACTGGGTCTGTCTCAGAGCCTTGATACCCCACAGAATTACATCCTATCTATGTTGTGACTGGGTCTGTCTCAGAGCCTTGATACCCCACAGAATTACATCCTATCTATGTTGTGACTGGGTCTGTCTCAGAGCCTTGATACCCCACAGAATTACATCCTATCTATGTTATGACTGGGTCTGTCTCAGAGCCTTGATACCCCACAGAATTACATCCTATCTATGTCTATGTTGTGACTGGGTCTGTCTCAGAACCTTGATACCCCACAGAGTTACATCCTATCTATGTCTATGTTGTGACTGTGTCTGTCTCAGAGCCTTGATACCCCACAGAATTACATCCTATCTATGTTATGACTGGGTCTGTCTCAGAGCCTTGATACCCCACAGAGTTACATCCTATCTATGTTATGACTGGGTCTGTCTCAGAGCCTTGATACCCCACAGAGTTACATCCTATCTATGTTATGACTGGGTCTGTCTCAGAGCCTTGATACCCCACAGAATTACATCCTATCTATGTCTATGTTGTGACTGGGTCTGTCTCAGAGCCTTGATACCCCACAGAATTTCATCCTATCTATGTCTATGTTGTGACTGGGTCTGTCTCAGAGCCTTGATACCCCACAGAATTACATCCTATCTATGTCTATGTTATGTCTGTGTCTGTCTCAGAACCTTGATACCCCACAGAATTACATCCTATCTATGTCTATGTTATGTCTGTGTCTGTCTCAGAACCTTGATACCCCACAGAATTACATCCTATCTATGTCTATGTTATGACTGGGTCTGTCTCAGAGCCTTGATACCCCACAGAATTACATCCTATCTATGTTATGACTGGGTCTGTCTCAGAGCCTTGATACCCCACAGAATTACATCCTATCTATGTCTATATTATGTCTGTGTCGTCTCAGAACCTTGATACCCCACAGAATTACATCCTATCTATGTCTATGTTATGTCTGTGTCTGTCTCAGAACCTTGATACCCCACAGAATTACATCCTATCTATGTCTATGTTATGTCTGTGTCTGTCTCAGAACCTTGATACCCCACAGAATTACATCCTATCTATGTCTATGTTATGACTGGGTCTGTCTCAGAGCCTTGGTACCCCACCAGAATTACATGCTATCTATGTTATGACTGGGTCTGTCTCAGAGCCTTGATACGCCACAGAATTACATCCTATCTATGTCTATGTTGTGACTGGGTCTGTCTCAGAACCTTGATACCCCACAGAGTTACATCCTATCTATGTTATGACTGGGTCTGTCTCAGAGCCTTGATACCCCACAGAGTTACATCCTATCTATGTTATGACTGGGTCTGTCTCAGAGCCTTGATACCCCACAGAGTTACATCCTATCTATGTTGTGACTGGGTCTGTCTCAGAGCCTTGATACCCCACAGAATTACATCCTATCTATGTCTATGTTGTGACTGGGTCTGTCTCAGAGCCTTGATACCCCACAGAATTACATCCTATCTATGTCTATGTTATGTCTGTGTCTGTCTCAGAACCTTGATACCCCACAGAATTACATCCTATCTATGTCTATGTTATGTCTGTGTCTGTCTCAGAACCTTGATACCCCACAGAATTACATCCTATCTATGTCTATGTTATGACTGTGTCTGTCTCAGAGCCTTGATACCCCACAGAATTACATCCTATCTATGTTATGACTGGGTCTGTCTCAGAGCCTTGATACCCCACAGAATTACATCCTATCTATGTCTATATTATGTCTGTGTCTGTCTCAGAACTTTGATACCCCACAGAATTACATCCTATCTATGTCTATGTTATGTCTGTGTCTGTCTCAGAACCTTGATACCCCACAGAATTACATCCTATCTATGTCTATGTTATGACTGGGTCTGTCTCAGAGCCTTGATACCCCACAGAATTACATCCTATCTATGTTATGACTGGGTCTGTCTCAGAGCCTTGATACCCCACAGAATTACATCCTATCTATGTCTATGTTATGTCTGTGTCTGTCTCAGAACCTTGATACCCCACAGAATTACATCCTATCTATGTCTATGTTATGACTGGGTCTGTCTCAGAGCCTTGATACCCCACAGAATTACATCCTATCTATGTTGTGACTGGGTCTGTCTCAGAGCCTTGATACCCCACAGAATTACATCCTATCTATGTTGTGACTGGGTCTGTCTCAGAGCCTTGATACCCCACAGAATTACATCCTATCTATGTTATGACTGGGTCTGTCTCAGAGCCTTGATACCCCACAGAATTACATCCTATCTATGTCTATGTTATGACTGGGTCTGTCTCAGAGCCTTGATACCCCACAGAATTACATCCTATCTAAGTTGTGACTGGGTCTGTCTCAGAGCCTTGATACCCCACAGAATTACATCCTATCTATGTCTATGTTGTGACTGGGTCTGTCTCAGAGCCTTGATACCCCACAGAATTACATCCTATCTATGTCTATGTTGTGACTGGGTCTGTCTCAGAGCCTTGATACCCCACAGAATTACATCCTATCTATGTCTATGTTATGTCTGTGTCTGTCTCAGAACCTTGATACCCCACAGAATTACATCCTATCTATGTCTATGTTATGTCTGTGTCTGTCTCAGAACCTTGATACCTCACAGAATTACATCCTATCTATGTCTATGTTATGACTGGGTCTGTCTCAGAGCCTTGATACCCCACAGAATTACATCCTATCTATGTTATGACTGGGTCTGTCTCAGAGCCTTGATACCCCACAGAATTACATCCTATCTATGTCTATGTTGTGACTGGGTCTGTCTCAGAACCTTGATAGCCCACAGAGTTACATCCTATCTATGTTATGACTGGGTCTGTCTCAGAGCCTTGATACCCCACAGAGTTACATCCTATCTATGTTATGACTGGGTCTGTCTCAGAGCCTTGATACCCCACAGAATTACATCCTATCTATGTTGTGACTGGGTCTGTCTCAGAGCCTTGATACCCCACAGAATTACATCCTATCTATGTCTATGTTGTGACTGGGTCTGTCTCAGAGCCTTGATACCCCACAGAATTACATCCTATCTATGTCTATGTTATGTCTGTGTCTGTCTCAGAACCTTGATACCCCACAGAATTACATCCTATCTATGTCTATGTTATGTCTGTGTCTGTCTCAGAACCTTGATACCCCACAGAATTACATCCTATCTATGTCTATGTTATGACTGGGTCTGTCTCAGAGCCTTGATACCCCACAGAATTACATCCTATCTATGTTATGACTGGGTCTGTCTCAGAGCCTTGATACCCCACAGAATTACATCCTATCTATGGCTATATTATGTCTGTGTCTGTCTCAGAACCTTGATACCCCACAGAATTACATCCTATCTATGTCTATGTTATGTCTGTGTCTGTCTCAGAACCTTGATACCCCACAGAATTACATCCTATCTATGTCTATGTTATGACTGGGTCTGTCTCAGAGCCTTGATACCCCACAGAATTACATCCTATCTATGTTGTGACTGGGTCTGTCTCAGAGCCTTGATACCCCACAGAATTACATCCTATCTATGTCTATGTTATGACTGGGTCTGTCTCAGAGCCTTGATACCCCACAGAATTACATCCTATCTATGTTGTGACTGTGTCTGTCTCAGAGCATTGATACCCCACAGAATTACATCCTATTTATGTTGTGACTGTGTCTGTCTCAGAGCCTTGATACCCCACAGAATTACATCCTATCTATGTTGTGACTGTGTCTGTCTCAGAGCCTTGATACCCCACAGAATTACATCCTATCTATGTCTATGTTATGACTGGGTCTGTCTCAGAGCCTTGATACCCCACAGAATTACATCCTATCTATGTTGTGACTGGGTCTGTCTCAGAGCCTTGATACCCCACAGAATTACATCCTATCTATGTCTATGTTATGACTGGGTCTGTCTCAGAGCCTTGATACCCCACAGAATTACATCCTATCTATGTTGTGACTGGGTCTGTCTCAGAGCCTTGATACCCCACAGAGTTACATCCTATCTATGTTGTGACTGGGTCTGTCTCAGAGCCTTGATACCCCACAGAATTACATCCTATCTATGTTGTGACTGGGTCTGTCTCAGAGCCTTGATACCCCACAGAATTACATCCTATCTATGTCTATGTTGTGACTGTGTCTGTCTCAGAGCCTAGATACCCCACAGAATTACATCCTATCTATGTTGTGACTGGGTCTGTCTCAGAGCCTTGATACCCCACAGAATTACATCCTATCTATGTTATGACTGGGTCTGTCTCAGAGCCTTGATACCCCACAGAGTTACATCCTATCTATGTTATGACTGGGTCTGTCTCAGAGCCTTGATACCCCACAGAATTACATCCTATCTATGTCTATGTTATGACTGGGTCTGTCTCAGAGCCTTGATACCCCACAGAATTACATCCTATCTATGTCTATGTTATGACTGGGTCTGTCTCAGAGCCTTGATACCCCACAGAATTACATCCTATCTATGTTATGACTGGGTCTGTCTCAGAGCCTTGATACCCCACAGAATTACATCCTATCTGTGTCTATGTTGTGACTGGGTCTGTCTCAGAGCCTTGATACCCCACAGAGTTACATCCTATCTATGTCTATGTTGTGACTGGGTCTGTCTCAGAGCCTTGAAACCCCACATAATTACATCCTATCTATGTCTATGTTGTGACTGGGTCTGTCTCAGAGCCTTGATACCCCACAGAATTACATCCTATCTATGTTATGTCTGTGTCTGTCTCAGAGCCTTGATACCCCACAGAGTTACATCCTATCTATGTCTATGTTATGTCTGTGTCTGTCTCAGAGCCTTGATACCCCACAGAATTACATCCTATCTATGTTGTGACTGGGTCTGTCTCAGAGCCTTGATACCCCACAGAATTACATCCTATCTATGTCTATGTTGTGACTGGGTCTGTCTCAGAGCCTTGATACCCCACAGAATTACATCCTATCTATGTTATGTCTGTGTCTGTCTCAGAGCCTTGATACCCCACAGAATTACATCCTATCTATGTTATGTCTGTGTCTGTCTCAGAGCCTTGATACCCCACAGAGTTACATCCTATCTATGTCTATGTTATGTCTGTGTCTGTCTCAGAGCCTTGATATCCCACAGAATTACATCCTATCTATGTCTATTTTGTGACTGGGTCTGTCTCAGAGCCTTGATACCCCACAGAATTACATCCTATCTATGTTATGTCTGTGTCTGTCTCAGAGCCTTGATACCCCACAGAGTTACATCCTATCTCTGTCTATGTTTTGTCTGTGTCTGTCTCAGAGCCTTGATACCCCACAGAATTACATCCTATCTATGTCTATGTTGTGACTGGGTCTGTCTCAGAGCCTTGATACCCCACAGAATTACATCCTATCTATGTTATGTCTGTGTCTGTCTCAGAGCCTTGATACCCCACAGAGTTACATCCTATCTATGTCTATGTTATGTCTGTGTCTGTCTCAGAGCCTTGATACCCCACAGAATTACATCCTATCTATGTCTATGTTGTGACTGGGTCTGTCTCAGAGCCTTGATACCCCACAGAATTACATCCTATCTATGTTATGTCTGTGTCTGTCTCAGAGCCTTGATACCCCACAGAGTTACATCCTATCTATGTCTATGTTATGTCTGTGTCTGTCTCAGAGCCTTGATACCCCACAGAATTACAACCTATCTATGTCTATGTTGTGACTGGGTCTGTCTCAGAGCCTTGATACCCCACAGAATTACATCCTATCTATGTTGTGACTGGGTCTGTCTCAGAGCCTTGATACCCCACAGAGTTACATCCTATCTATGTCTATGTTATGTCTGTGTCTGTCTCAGAGCCTTGATACCCCACAGAATTACAACCTATCTATGTCTATGTTGTGACTGGGTCTGTCTCAGAGCCTTGATACCCCACAGAATTACATCCTATCTATGTTGTGACTGGGTCTGTCTCAGAGCCTTGATACCCCACAGAATTACATCCTATCTATGTCTATGTTATGTCTGTGTCTGTCTCAGAGCCTTGATACCCCACAGAGTTACATCCTATCTATGTCTATGTTATGTCTGTGTCTGTCTCAGAGCCTTGATACCCCACAGAATTACATCCTATCTATGTCTATGTTATGTCTGTGTCTGTCTCAGAGCCTTGATACCCCACAGAGTTACATCCTATCTATGTCTATGTTATGTCTGTGTCTGTCTCAGAGCCTTGATACCCCACAGAGTTACATCCTATCTATGTCTATGTTATGTCTGTGTCTGTCTCAGAGCCTTGATACCCCACAGAGTTACATCCTATCTATGTCTATGTTATGTCTGTGTCTGTCTCAGAGCCTTGATACCCCACAGAGTTACATCCTATCTATGTCTATGTTATGTCTGTGTCTGTCTCAGAGCCTTGATACCCCACAGAGTTACATCCTATCTATGTCTATGTTATGTCTGTGTCTGTCTCAGAGCCTTGATACCCCACAGAGTTACATCCTATCTATGTCTATGTTATGTCTGTGTCTGTCTCAGAGCCTTGATACCCCACAGAGTTACATCCTATCTATGTCTATGTTATGTCTGTGTCTGTCTCAGAGCCTTGATACCCCACAGAGTTACATCCTATCTATGTCTATGTTATGTCTGTGTCTGTCTCAGAGCCTTGATACCCCACAGAGTTACATCCTATCTATGTCTATGTTATGTCTGTGTCTGTCTCAGAGCCTTGATACCCCACAGAGTTACATCCTATCTATGTCTATGTTATGTCTGTGTCTGTCTCAGAGCCTTGATACCCCACAGAGTTACATCCTATCTATGTCTATGTTATGTCTGTGTCTGTCTCAGAGCCTTGATACCCCACAGAATTACATCCTATCTATGTCTATGTTGTGACTGGGTCTGTCTCAGAGCCTTGATACCCCACAGAATTACATCCTATCTATGTTGTGACTGGGTCTGTCTCAGAGCCTTGATACCCCACAGAATTACATCCTATCTATGTTATGTCTGGGTCTGTCTCAGAGCCTTGATACCCCACAGAGTTACATCCTATCTATGTCTATGTTATGTCTGTGTCTGTCTCAGAGCCTTGATACCCCACAGAGTTACATCCTATCTATGTCTATGTTATGTCTGTGTCTGTCTCAGAGCCTTGATACCCCACAGAGTTACATCCTATCTATGTCTATGTTATGTCTGTGTCTGTCTCAGAGCCTTGATACCCCACAGAGTTACATCCTATCTATGTCTATGTTATGTCTGTGTCTGTCTCAGAGCCTTGATACCCCACAGAGTTACATCCTATCTATGTCTATGTTATGTCTGTGTCTGTCTCAGAGCCTTGATACCCCACAGAGTTACATCCTATCTATGTCTATGTTATGTCTGTGTCTGTCTCAGAGCCTTGATACCCCACAGAATTACATCCTATCTATGTCTATGTTATGTCTGTGTCTGTCTCAGAGCCTTGATACCCCACAGAGTTACATCCTATCTATGTCTATGTTATGTCTGTGTCTGTCTCAGAGCCTTGATACCCCACAGAGTTACATCCTATCTATGTCTATGTTATGTCTGTGTCTGTCTCAGAGCCTTGATACCCCACAGAGTTACATCCTATCTATGTCTATGTTATGTCTGTGTCTGTCTCAGAGCCTTGATACCCCACAGAGTTACATCCTATCTATGTCTATGTTATGTCTGTGTCTGTCTCAGAGCCTTGATACCCCACAGAGTTACATCCTATCTATGTCTATGTTATGTCTGTGTCTGTCTCAGAGCCTTGATACCCCACAGAGTTACATCCTATCTATGTCTATGTTATGTCTGTGTCTGTCTCAGAGCCTTGATACCCCACAGAATTACATCCTATCTATGTTGTGACTGGGTCTGTCTCAGAGCCTTGATACCCCACAGAATTACATCCTATCTATGTCTATGTTATGTCTGTGTCTGTCTCAGAGCCTTGATACCCCACAGAGTTACATCCTATCTATGTCTATGTTATGTCTGTGTCTGTCTCAGAGCCTTGATACCCCACAGAGTTACATCCTATCTATGTCTATGTTATGTCTGTGTCTGTCTCAGAGCCTTGATACCCCACAGAGTTACATCCTATCTATGTCTATGTTATGTCTGTGTCTGTCTCAGAGCCTTGATACCCCACAGAGTTACATCCTATCTATGTCTATGTTATGTCTGTGTCTGTCTCAGAGACTTGATACCCCACAGAATTACATCCTATCTATGTCTATGTTATGTCTGTGTCTGTCTCAGAGCCTTGATACCCCACAGAGTTACATCCTATCTATGTCTATGTTATGTCTGTCTCAGAGACTTGATACCCCACAGAATTACATCCTATCTATGTCTATGTTATGTCTGTGTCTGTCTCAGAGCCTTGATACCCCACAGAGTTACATCCTATCTATGTCTATGTTATGTCTGTGTCTGTCTCAGAGCCTTGATACCCCACAGAGTTACATCCTATCTATGTCTATGTTATGTCTGTGTCTGTCTCAGAGCCTTGATACCCCACAGAGTTACATCCTATCTATGTCTATGTTATGTCTGTGTCTGTCTCAGAGCCTTGATACCCCACAGAGTTACATCCTATCTATGTCTATGTTATGTCTGTCTCAGAGCCTTGATACCCCACAGAGTTACATCCTATCTATGTCTATGTTATGTCTGTGTCTGTCTCAGAGCCTTGATACCCCACAGAGTTACATCCTATCTATGTCTATGTTATGTCTGTGTCTGTCTCAGAGCCTTGATACCCCACACTATTACATCCTATCTATGTCTATGTTATGTCTGTGTCTGTCTCAGAGCCTTGATACCCCACACTATTACATCCTATCTATGTCTATGTTATGTCTGTGTCTGTCTCAGAGCCTTGATACCCCACACTATTACATCCTATCTATGTCTATGTTATGTCTGTGTCTGTCTCAGAGCCTTGATACCCCACACTATTACATCCTATCTATGTCTATGTTATGTCTGTGTCTGTCTCAGAGCCTTGATACCCCACAGAGTTACATCCTATCTATGTCTATGTTATGTCTGTGTCTGTCTCAGAGCCTTGATACCCCACAGAGTTACATCCTATCTATGTCTATGTTATGTCTGTGTCTGTCTCAGAGCCTTGATACCCCACACTATTACATCCTATCTATGTCTATGTTATGTCTGTGTCTGTCTCAGAGCCTAGATACCCCACAGAATTACATCCTATCTATGTCTATGTTATGTCTGTGTCTGTCTCAGAGCCTTGATACCCCACAGAATTACATCCTATCTATGTCTATGTTATGTCTGTGTCTGTCTCAGAGCCTAGATACCCCACAGAATTACATCCTATCTATGTCTATGTTATGTCTGTGTCTGTCTCAGAGCCTTGATACCCCACAGAATTACATCCTATCTATGTCTATGTTATGTCTGTGTCTGTCTCAGAGCCTAGATACCCCACAGAATTACATCCTATCTATGTCTATGTTATGTCTGTGTCTGTCTCAGAGCCTTGATACCCCACAGAATTACATCCTATCTATGTCTATGTTATGTCTGTGTCTGTCTCAGAGCCTAGATACCCCACAGAGACCAACGTGACTCTACTGAGCACAATACAACTCTAAATATTTTGTAACAAGTCAGGGATGGAGCCCTCCTCAGTTGTATCCCAGTACATGTATCTGTGACAGACTGGACCACACACACGCACTGCACCGTGCATTGGATCACACACACGCACCGCACTGTGCATTGGACCACACACACGCACCGCACTGTGCATTGAACCACACACACGCACTGCACTGTGCATTGGACCACACACACGCACCGCACTGTGCGTTGGACCACACACACGCACCGCACTGTGCATTGGACCACACACGCACCGCACTGTGCATTGGACCACACACACGCACTGCACTGCGCATTGGACCACACACACGCACCGCACTGTGCATTGGACCACACACACGGACCGCACTGTGCATTGGACCACACACACGCACCGCACTGTGCATTGGATCACACACACACACCGCACTGTGCATTGGACCACACACAAGCACTGCACTGTGCATTGGACCACACACACGCACTGCACCGTGCATTGGACCACACACACGCACCGCACTGTGCATTGGACCACACACACACACGCACTGCACTGTGCGTTGGACCACACACAAGCACTGCACTGTGCATTGTACCACACACACACACTGCACTGTGCATTGGACCACATACACACACACTGCACTGTGCGTTGGACGACACACAAGCACTGCACTGTGCGTCGGACCTCACACAAGCACTGCTCTATGCATTGGACCACACACAAGCACTGCACTGTGCATTATATACAATCCACTTTAGTCATCTTGCAAAATTTGAATTGGAAGATAAATTATAATTATACTAGTGTATTACTCGTCAAAAATGACGGGAGTTTTCAAAATGGATATATTTCAGTTTTTGTAATTGTCCCTTTTGCCAAGAAGCCGCATAGTAAATAATCAGAAAATGTAGATACCAAGAGAGAAAAATTAAATCTCTTTTCCATATTGAACAATTTTATGCGGACGCTTGAAAATAGTGGACTTTTTTTTTGTTGTTGTTGTTTTTTTTGCAATATATTTTTCAAGGTTATTTTTTTAGCGGTAGGTTTTCTAAAATCTAGCGTTACGAACGGACATAGCAGAGTATATATTTTGATTATATATACGAATATATGTGTTATGAGAAAACCTCCAAGCTTAGGCTTCGCGTTATATAAGTTTGCATGAATAATAATGATATAATCATTATAATAGTAAATGCATAGAGAATTACACAGCATAAAGTGATACTGCGCCAAAGAAGTTTGAAGTTCGACGTATTAACAAATATTGCTGAGGAGTCAGCCGGACGTTATCTTGCGGCATTGAATAGTGCGCACCAATTATGAGTGCACCAATAAGACAGCGCAGTGCGTTAAAAATAAATTATGTGACTGTAATGTGATCCACATCACGCATATCTGTGATTTGAAGCCGTTTAAGCTTCATCGATGATTATGACTTGTCAGTTTATTCGCCCATTTGTCCAATCAATATTACCACAACATTATCAAAGCATGTAAAAAATAAACTGTAATTTTACACATGTTAATAACTATTTATTTTGCATGAAACGTAGTAGTAAGCAAAGTTTGTCGCAGGATAACAGAAAAGATTAACTTATCAACTGTTAATCATATTTACAATTTAATATACACGTGTTAGTAATTCACATAAACGTTATTATTATTGTCAAGTCAGCACCTTTTCAAGATCTATTATGACTTGTCAGTTTATGCGCCCATTGGTCCATAGATTATTACCTTTACATTTTATATTATCAAAAACATGTAAATAAAAAATTGTAACTATTTACAAATATGAATAACAACGAACTATTTATTTCGCATGAAACCTTTGAAATAATTTAAGCACTGGATAAAAGAAAATATTAAAGTATCAAATTTAATATACACGTTTTAGGAATTCTAATAAACGTTTTCATTATTGTCAAATCAGCACGCCTTCCAGTTCTATATTAAAAGCAAACGATTTTTTATTCAAAATTAGTCTAAGACGCATTAAAATATTACATGTAAATAACAATTTTTAAAAAAAAACATTGTGGGGAGGAGTCCGATTTTTAAATATGTTATTTTTTTCAAACATACAAATGTGCAATCCCAAAGTGTATAAAAGAAAAACAAACGCTAAACTGAAGCATAAGTTTACAAATTTCATTTGCAGTAATAAATAATGGCTTTGTGGTTCAAAACGCATCGAAACTTGACAACCGAACGACAACCCATTGTAAATTTCATAAACCGAAAAACGAATGTTATATATTAATATAGAAAATTAAATTTATAATTACGTACGTAATATTGACATGGACACATACGCAAAAACGGACATATAATACAAACAAAATAATAACAATATTAATCACATCAAATAAAACATTGCTCTTTTTACTTCGTTCCCTTCACACATTAATAAAAGCTCAAATAATGACGTCACGTCACAATATTTTATGGTGAGTAACACATTTTTTAAATCTCGAAAGCAGCATTTTAATTTTTTTTTAATCGGGAGTTACCTCGCATAGCGTCAGGACTGACTGACTGACACTACTTGCGTGACAATTGCAAATTATATAGTTTAATAATACGTCGAAAGTTGGGTCAGTTACACAACAATTCGATACAATAATTTCTCTTACACAAAAGCATCAATTTTTGTTCACAACCATTACGTTATTGTTT
Source organism: Ampullaceana balthica (assembly GCA_944989445.1). NCBI lineage: Eukaryota > Metazoa > Mollusca > Gastropoda > Lymnaeidae > Ampullaceana > Ampullaceana balthica. The sequence continues at coordinate 57,076 of CALYLW010001860.1, forward strand.
TTAAATTAACGTAAAAAACAAATAAACTTTTAATTTGATATTGTAACAGAACATACGAATATATATACAAACCTTTTCCTTTTCTAAACTTGATGGTTGTTGGATCCATGGCATAATTATATTCATACTCCATGCTGTTAATCCACCGTTTAATCCAACACGTTAATCCAAAGGGTTAATCCAAAAATTTCTTTTTACAACTAATCCTTCATTTCAAGCATGTTAAGACTAAGTTAGTATGACGTGCAAAATTATACATTGTTAGCATGACGCAATGGCGTGCATATTATCCAAGAATACGATCTTAAATCGTTGTTTTGTTTGTCTACATGCAAGCAGATCTGACAAAAATTAGTAAGGAAAATCATGAATGACGAATTACACACACATCACAGCGCGTTGGGCATGGACAAAGGCGCTTTAAA
>CALYLW010001860.1:62500-86147 GCA_944989445.1 Ampullaceana balthica
AGAAAGGATGACAGTGATCCAGTTACAACAGTGGCCTGAGGTATTTGTGTTAAGATCGTATCTCTGCAGATCGTCTCCGGTTATGAGTTGTCAACCTTATAGCCACTAGAAGAAAGGAAGTGACGTACTAAGTTTCACAAGAAAAAGAAGAGAGCGTTACCAAATATATATATATATAAGTATATATACAGGGGCGTCATAAGGGGTGCGGGGTGTGTACCGCACCGGGTGACACCCTCACGAGGGGTGACACCAAAACGTAAAATTCTCTATGGTTCCGTTATTTGCACTGGCAGACTCCGAGGAGGTCTATGGGGTAAGTCGTGAGAGGGTGACATCATGAGCTACCACACTGAGTGACACCAACCCTAGTGACGCCTCTGTAGGGCCTTATCAAGTCTAAATCCGGCACTGTATGTGGTCATTGGGATTTTATACTTGAACAACATCTAGGAAAAGCTTCGCGGATAAAAATTAATTACTTCGCGGAAGAAAATGAGTTTCTTCGCGGATAATATTTTTTAAACATTTTTAACTAAAAATTTTTTTTTAATTTAAAAACTATTTTTAATAGGTTGGCTTCGCGGATCACAATATTTTCCTTTACTACAAACACACATTTAGATTCGTGGTGATGAGGTTCAAATATCTTCATAAAAGGATTGAACATCCAAATAAATAATCTGTACCGATTATGTCTTAAAAGACTGTATTTCTTATTTCCTTTTAAATAGATTTTTATATTTATATCTGTTACAGGCCATTATCATTGTTAGCCAAACTCTTCAACTTTTCAACATTTTTAAATTGACTTTATTTTACAACAAAATTTCCTGAAAATTGGCAAAAGTATATCTCTGGTAATTAATCATATATGCAGAGGCGTCACTAGGGGGTGTAGGTGGTGCGGACCGCAACCGGGTGACACGATCACAAGGGGTGACACCAAAACGTAAAATTGTGTATATTCCCGTTATTTGGCATGGGCAGACTCGGAGGAGGTCTGTATGGTAGATAGTGGGGGAGTGCGGGGGTGATGCCATGAGCTACCGCACTGGGTGACACCGGCTATAGTGATGCCACTGTATAATATATATATATATATATATGTATATATATATATATATATAAAAGATTAATAAGAAGTGGAGTCATGGTGAGGTAAAGTATAACGAAATGGCACGTGACCGACCGATTTTTTTTTGCAAATAGTTTAGAATTTTAGTTTCATTTACAGAAAAAATGTTCTTCTGATAATAAGTTTTGAAAATGCAATGTCGTATGATAAGGCAATGCTAGCATTCGTATTGACAATAGTAGTTTTAAATAACCGCAATGAATAAACCCAAGTTGATTTCAGATAGCATAGCACCGATTAGCCGATTCGTCAAATGATTAAAGTACATTTTCACCCTGATTTGATATCACACACACTGTCGACTTATTTGTTTTTATACATACATCTCACAAATTGTATCTCAAAAATTTTATAATGACTGAAACAAACAATGAATGGCCCATAAAATAAAATAAATGAACCTCCTTAAAAAACCGCTAGACTGCCGAATCAGTTTTAATGGGATTTTAACACATTAAACTCCGCGAAGTAACCACCAATACCAAAACACTTACCCGTAAAACAAAATCAGTCTCACGTGATATTGGTATTTTAGTATTTAAAGAAATAAAATAAACGACACAGTAAATAATCGTAATAAAAACTCTCAATGGTAACACACTGTCCTGAACATATGACTATGCCACTTGCTGTCCGCTGATAATATCCTTGAAAAAAAATTATTGTCTATTAAAGTTCACTGCTGTCTTTTTTTAATAAACAAAAAACAGTGCTGCACAATTCACGGCAGCCTTATAATGTCAATTCCTGGTTAACAACTTGTAGTGCAATAATACAGCTGTATAGAGGCATAGGACACAGTGTAGGCACGGCCCAGCTCCGCAGCTGTTTGATAGTAAGCCGGGCCTAGGTGTATCTTTGTGGTAGAGCACCGCCTGATACTGTCGCGTACGTCAGTGTAATGTCGTTGTAAGTAATTTAACCAACGTGTGTGTCGTAATTTTTGTGACTTTGTTGTTAGCAACGCGTTTTTTACGTATATTCCTGTGGGCCGAACGGAATTACGATACACGGATAAAATTATAAGGTCTAATTATTCATTATCTTCCCCACTCTCTCTCTCCCCTTCCCTCCCTCCCTCTCTCTCTCTCTCTCTCCTACGTGTCTCTCTCACAATCCTCACACACACACACCACAATACAACCGTCCAACGATCACTAAGCTTAAAGCTGCTCTCATTCAGGGGACGCGTGTGAATAGAGGCATCAAAGCCAAGAACCCACAACTCTATTCTCCATGACACAATGGTCGCCACTTATGACCGAGAGCATGAATGGACGATGACGACTATGGTCAGATAGCACGACCACAGGTCATCAAATATCCTTACGCGGCTCTTCAGTGGTCGATTGAGGTCGAGACGATTTTCATCAAGGCACAGTGGTCTACATACCCCAATAGTGGTCCTATATACTCCGATAGTGGTATACATACCCCGGAGCAAGGAATTGGGCCATACCATCTGGACTGTATTGATGTTTTACAAAACATTTCCAAGGTTAGAGCGCTGTCGCTGGTGGAGAATTATTTGTATTTTCTGGATGGACAACATATTAGTACAAATTTTCATTCGAAGGGCCGCCTCTGGTTTCACCAAAAGGTGTAACCAACGTGAAATTTCCATAAACATCGTCACATATGTTACAACTGTCTGTGGGTCAGCGCTAACAACCAACTGTCATGAAATGAAGACAGAAAGGTCACTGTGTGGGCGTGGTTAGTGGCGCCCTGTGTGTTGCACCACGGCTTGTAGTGGGGTGTCTTTACCGCGAATTGTGGCGCCCTGTGCAATTCACCACGACGCTCTAGCAGATTGTTACATGGTGTTATTCACTTCAAATTCCAGCGGACCACTCAACTTCAAGATTTTTCTTCAACATATCAACGACTGGATGTTTTGTGGATGCCTGCCGGCCTGGGTGTCATTTATCATACGTCATCATGATTTAAGAGATCAAAAGATAAAAGGTCTTTTTACCTCATTTCAGTATTGAGTGTCAAGTTGGGACATCCAGCATGAGTCGGAGTCAATAAGTCTGATTGTAACACATAATGACCATCAATAATCGGTCAATAGAACAAAAGGATCCTTAACTAAAAGGGGAAGTAAGATCTCTGATCACTATTTTATATCGTAGATTGATTGTGGACTTTAACACTCATGGAATGAAATAATCAATATACATAATTCCCGTTCTGTATGGATGTAATGCTGTTAGGTGGCGATGCGATCGATTTTGTAAGGAAATAAATGAATAAAATAAAAATAAATAAAATAAATGAAAAGTCTGTATTACGTTATTTTTTAATCTGATGTGTATTTATTTTGAAAACTTCCGTCATTTTTTGACGGGTAATACGCTAGTAAACATACATAAATCAATGACATTACAAGAACCAAAACAGTAAATACTATCAGTGTCTACTTAAGTCATACAATGACAGGTCAGTGGGATGAAGGGATGGAACAAACGCTAATAATTATAATAATAAATAGTGATGACTGTGTAAAACGAATGGGAGAGTAATGCACGAAATGGGGAGTAATGCACGAAATGGGGAGTAATGCGGCCGTGACTCATGTGTTAATTAAAAATCAAGGGACATTAACGCCAAGTTTAAACCTTATTTATGGCACTGTATAACTTAACTCAGTAACAGCTGGCCCAAGGTGATGCTACCAAATATAACAAACTCTATATAATAAAACTCTATATAATAAACTCTACATTATTCAAACTGGGAGAATATTTGAAACAACAGAGCGTAGTCTAGCTGCTACTATGTGTGTGGGGGTACGGAAGGTATAATAAAGGTAGATGTTACTTTGACGTCTCACCATCTTAAAATAATCACAATCTCTAACACATAGTAAAAACCTTATAAGAAGAGACATTTTTAAAGAAAAATTAAAAACCTAAATTTTTGGCGCTTTTAAACAATGCGCAAAGACCCCGACATTTCTCACTCCACGCGGACATTAGGATCATGCCGAATCCTGTTGACACACATAGTTGGTATCTAAATAAACGTATAGCACAATTAACAAGTACACTTGCTAAAAATAAAATCATCGTGTTTAATATAATTAGCATAACTCCAAAATAGACGCGACCTTTATGCCACGCGGATCATTAGCACTGACCAGTACACCGAAACATATGTCCTACAAATAGTAGTCCCTGAAGCTTTCTATTGATTGAAAGAATGACGTAGTTTGAATATGCGCACCCGAGACGGACCACAGGCTATTGAAAAACAGAAGACACAAAACATCTGCTACTGCTAGCAATACCATATAATACTAAAACGAAAGCAATGGTACAGACTTTTTCTGTTCTCATTTTGTAACGCTCTGCACACCGACATGAGCATTGACTTATTAGACACAAATTAGCGAAATAGTCCAAAAATGTATGAGTATGGATAATGTGAGAATCACTGATGCAGCCGTTCAAACATAATCTCTAGCCACATTCAACACGAGGGAAAGATGAACAGAAAAGATATGGGACGAATAATAATAATAATGCGCCAAACCAGCCACTCAGATTGTCTGAATGCTGAGATTGAGTCCAACCAAATTTACGCGTGAGCACAATGGACTGTAATTAGGCTCTACTGTGCGTATGGCTGTGGACTACTGAAATAAAGAGCAACAGTTTTTACGGGGAAATGTTAATAGAAACACGTGCAGACCAATCAGAATATTATCCAAACTCGATGATCAACAAAGTGAGAGTCATAAGTCTCATGTTCAATATCCCAGCGACACGAGTTCGTTTGTTTCTTAGGGACACAACAGATTTTTGAAGCAACAACGACTAAACTCGAGAAGCCAAGTCAATGTATCAGCACTGAATATATATCCAATACACAGACAAATATCTTAATAAATATCGGAAACGTAAAGAAAAAAAATTACACAAAGGACTGTGAAATTCTTCCGCACTGAATATCTTCATCTAGTAATAACTAAACAGTCACTGAATATTTTCACACCATGAAAACTTACTAAACACGGATCCACTATGCAAAAATTGCACTGCAATTCATTCGGACCTAAATATTATTTATTCAGCTTTGTGAAATATTCCAGATTAAATAACCCACATGAACTACGAATGCTGGACGAAGCTTTCTGTGACTTAATACCGGACCACGCTCGCTGGACGTAAGGTTACGTCGTAGGGATCATCACATGGCTTATCTACCACGCTGCCCGGCTGAAATGAGGACATTCCAAAAAACTTCGGGGCGATTCACTCAGACCCTCCCACCTCTCGCATTCAACACCGAATCTTCATTACCTCGACCGGGAGGTATTTTTGTTACAGGGAAACTAAAGGAAAGGGGTTGGGGACGGTAACCAAAACCAGTGGAGCGCAATGAGTGGCTTTTGTCCTCTGCAATGCCACAACAATCGGGCCAGACAGTATCTCGCCCAGATCTACCGAACTGACGAATTGAAGATTTTTTGGTCGTCCTACGACAATTTGTGAAGACCTTTTTAAGTTGCATTTTCTCCCCTAAAAATGGATTTTATTACTTATTTTAATTCTGACACAGGATCACAAAATTTTTATTTTAAATAAACAAGCGATGTGCAGACCTAAGAGATAACACTTAATCTCATTATCATTTGTTTTAAAGTCGGGGAAGGAAGCCATTACAATTTACTATTTTGATTCATTCAAAAATTGTATTGTGCGAATTCTAATACTAATAGGATATAAATATGTTCTTATGATTTTAAAATATACAGCTTGAGAATGAAAATGTTATTTATATAATACACGTTGTATATGAGTTCCATAAATTGCGCCTTTCTCCCCGTTCTCATTAAGTAACAATAAATTCATGCATAATTTTGTAGGCGTTTAAGAAATGGTTAGACTTTAATAAATGATTTTTATAAATCCCTAAAAAATTCTTCAAATAACTCCCAGAAAGTCGACAATTTAGCACTTTGATTTTATTGCGTGTAACTGTACTTTTCAACACATAACGGGAGATGCACTCACTGTTAGAAGCTATATGCCTATGTCCCCCATGACGACAGAGCGCCTCAGTGTTAGAGGCTATATACTATATGACTATGTCCCCATGATGACAGAGGCCTCACTGTTAGAGGCTATATGCTATGTCCCCCATGATGACAGAGGCCTCACTGTTAGAGGCTATCATCACATTTAAATGTCACCGTGATGCCAGGTTGTTACAGATAAATACATCTCCAATTAGCCGGACATCCAACAATTACGGGATAGTCCAATTGACCTTTCAAATTTGTGCCACAGCAGAATTTGAAGAGTTCTAAATCTATCAGGGTGTACACCATATGTCCCTCCCCCACAAGTTTCGTTGGTCCATTTTCAGAGTTAACAAAATAACTTTTAAAAAAACACAAAAACACTCGTATGCAAAGTTGCACAGCAGGTAGTATTTGTGCAATATTTTACAATATTTGCTGCGCGGCATCGGTCAAATAAATATCTGCTCTGCGTGTAACCGCGCAGCTTAGAGGAAACATTGGTGTACACAATCAAAAACTTGTCAAAAAGTATGTGTTTTTTAACACTTGAGTAAAGCATGCAAAAATTTCCATCAACTATAGTGGCCTACGTGATGCAACTTACATGTAAACACAAAAATTATACAGTGTACAGTGAAATTCCAACGTCTTTTAGCAGTCATGTCCACACTGATATTGAGATGTATCATTCTGGTCGCTGAAGATAATGCTGAAGACGTTAGAATTGTTACTGTATAATGTATATGATGTAGTTAATAGATAATTAAATATTATCCATGTAACATGCTTGTCGGTAGCGAACTTAGGGTGGGTGTGAGGGACAGAAGCCTCCAATCTGAAAGTCGTATTCATATTAAAGGATGACCGTTTGTCGGGTGCACTATCTCCCTTATGGCTTTTGTAGGGGAAGAAGGGTGGATAAGTCGCGTACGTCTTGTCCTGGCGTGTGTACGGTATAATAAGGGGCTGACAAGGGGGACGACTCTATAACAATGATTCGTTCCAGTGTTTCGAGCAAAGTTTCGTTGCCCAGATTTTATATGTGGCCTTCCAATCTTATTTTTTTGGTCACGTACATTCATTTTAGCATTTCAGAGTCTAAATTCTATGAACACATCTTGATTATTTTTTTCCGCTCTGAACAAATAATAAATAAACAAATAGTTGTTTTTTTTTAAATGAACATTAACAACTGTTGTCAGGTCATTTAGTTTACCACTTCATGTGAAATTGAAAAATTAAAAGCACAAAGTACGCAGTTTATTTTACTAAGTGAAGAGGTAAAATCTATTTTACTAAGTGAAGAGGTAAAATCTATTTTACTAAGTGAAGAGGTAAAATATATTTTACTAAGTGAAGAGGTAAAATCTATCTTACTAAGTGAAGAGGTAAAATCTATTTTACTAAGTGAAGAGGTAAAATCTATTTTACTAAGTGAAGAGGTAAAATCTATTTTACTCCCTCCCCACCACCCCACTACCATCTCACGACGTTTTTGTTGTGCCGTGTTAACAAGTTTCCTTTTCACTCCTTTATTATATTTATTTTCTATCTAGAAAACCTTGTCTCCGGGCTGAGCATCACATTGTAATTGTTTTGAGGACCGTTCTATGGGCGACTCCCTAACATCACTACCATCACTACCACGACCCTTTCACTACCGGACAATGTTGCTCATTGTACGGGTTCTTGCCCATGTGAGCCAGCAGCATTGTTTGGCGGATCCTTCCTGAAACCTCAGGGGGCCACACCAACGGCATGGCGTAGTCACGTGTCACGCCTCCCCTAGAGATCAGTGACAAGGAATTGCAGAAAATCTACTGATCCACGAGTGATATCTATGTTCGGGCCTAACATGCCACTTGAGCGTGGGTCGCCTTTGCGGATTTTTATTGATGTTTTATGAAGTCGAGGCACTTCGGTCGTAAAGGCGGGGGAAAATGGCGACAATAGATTCATTTGATCGATAGATCCCCACATCTAACACGCCAGGAAAGCAATGCAGGAAGAAACACCGTGACGCCAGGAAAGCATGCTCAGGAAGAAACACCGTGACGCCAGGAAAGCATGCAGAAGAAACACCGTGACGCCAGGAGAAGCATGCAGGAAGAAACACCCGATGACGCCAGGAAAGCATGCAGGAAGAAACACCGTGACGCCAGGAAAGCATGCAGGAAGAAACACCGTGACGCCAGGAAAGCATGCAGGAAGAACACCGTGACGCCAGGAAAGACAATGCAGGAGAGAATACACCGTGACGCCAGGAAAGCATGCAGGAAGAAACACCGTGACGCCAGGAAAAGCATGCAGGAAGAAACACCGTGTACATTTTCGGTTACAACTTGTCCTTGCAACATGACTCTATTAATTAATTCAGTTAATTTATCCTTACAACAACAAAAGAATAAAAATAATTGACTAATGAATTCATGCAGGAGACTTTCGACAAAAAGTTTGCTAAACGGTCAGATTAGCCGAAAGGAAGAGGGCGGATTGTAAACGGTTCACCGACAAAAACGGCCCCGGAAAAAACGGCTCCGACATAATGGCCCCGATAAAACGGTCAGATTAGCCAGAAAGGAAGAGGAACGGATTGTAAACATAACACAATGTCGCCACACACAAATTTTAAACCCCCACACTAGAATGTCTATATAAATATGTTTCACCAAAGATAGTATGTGCCAAATGAGCATGACGAATGACCCTCACTGGGGTCGACCAATGTCTCGAGACAAACAATGGTTCTAGCGTTCACTTTCGTTGTACCTTCACAGAATAACACGAGATTCGTAGTGTAGTGGTTATCACGTCCGCCTTGCACGCGGAAGGTCCTGGGTTCAAGCCCCAGCGAAAACATTATTTTTAATTTTTAAAAAATGTGTCTTTGTGCCCGTTCTTTTCCCCATTTTTAACCACGTTTTATTAACTCGCTTTCGTTCCTGTGGCATTGTCTGTCCAACAATTTTTCAAATCTGCCAACGTAAAATTAAACCCCTTCTGATGGTCCTATAGATTTCCAAATTTTATCACAGATAGATCTTGGATGACAATGCATTTTATCAAAAATTCAGATCGATCGAATGTACCGTTCTTAAATGATTGAACTTTTTAGTTTATCTATAGTTAATTATATATACTTGCTTTCGTAACTGTCTGTCCGCAATTTTTCAAATTTGCCAACGTAAAATTAAACCCCTTCTGATGGTCCTAGAGATTTCCAATTTTACCACAGATAGATCTTGCATGACAATGCATTTTATCCAAAATTCAGATCGATCGAAAGTACCGTTCTTAAATTATTGAACTTTTTAGTTTATCTATAGTTTATTATATACTTGCTTTCGTATCTGTCTGTCCGAAATTTTTCAAATTTGCCAACGTAAAATTAAACCACTTCTGATGGTCCTAGAGAGCTCAAAATTTTACCACAGATAGATCTTAGACGACAATACATTGTTTCAAAATTTCAGATCGATCGAATGTACCGTAATTAAATTAATGCATTTCTTAGTTTATCTTTATATAAGCATCTGTACCCGCCTGCCGTAGTTTAATTTCACGTGGCGAGTTCACCCTGTGACCTCATCGCTTTGTTATTAAACGTTGGGAGGGCTCTGATGAGGTGTTTAGTAAAATAAATAGAGGTAAAAAAATATTTTTAAAAAACAGGTTGTTATAAGTGGACTAAAAAGAATAAAATAAATAGAAGTAATAAGATTTTTTTTTAAAACCACGTTTTTAAAAGTGGACTAAAAAGAAGGCAATAATTTAAAACTTATAAGTTCAAGTTCTTTCATTTAATATGAATAAAAACGTGGGGCGGGTGTTTGGTATAAAAATTAAAGATTTCTAATTTAGAAGGCATAAGAGTATTAAGAGATATCCATAAGTGAGAGAATGAGTGAACCGCATATGTTAAACCTCATAAGCGCCGGCCCCACGTTTTTAGTCATATAAAATGAGAAGGTACTTGAACTTATAAGTTTTAAATTATTGTCTTCTTTTTAGTCCACTTTTAAAAACGTGGTTTTTAAAAATCTTATTTTTACTTCTATTTATTTACCACGTTTTTATTAACTTGCTTTCGTTCCTGTGGCATTGTGTGTCTGTCCAACATTTTTCAAATCTGCCAACGTAAAATTAAACCACTTTTGATGGTCCTAGAGATCTCAAAATTTTACCACAGATAGATCTTGGATAACAATGCATTGTATCAAAATTTCAGATCGATCGCATGTACCGTTATTAAATAATTGAACTTTTTAGTTTATCTATATATCAGCATATGTATTATCCGTCTGCTCTTGTTTACATTACATTCACGTGCCGAGTTCACACCAACCCCAACCACATCGACCATGTTTAACATGAAGGGGAGATCAGTCATTTTCAGTCAGTAAATGTTTGTCGGGCAAAGCGTATTTTATTTGAACATAATCAATACTTCAAAACTCACCATAGCATACACTTAGACTAAAAATAATAAAATAAATAGAAGTAAAAAAAAAGATTTTAAAAAACACGTTTTTATAAGCGGACTAAAAAGAAGAAAAATATTTTTTTTCACAGAATTGTGAAGGAAAAATATTTTTCTGGATTGATAAAAATTTCAAAGTAAATGCTCAAGTAATGTACTATGATGCAATATGACTAAAAACGTGGGCCGGCGCTTTTTAGGCGTTTGGCTAAAATAATTAGGGTTTACAAATGACGAGTAAGAAAATGAGTGAATTGAATTAGTTAAGCCTGAGAAGCGCCCGCCTTACGTTTTAGTCATATTACATCATAGTACTTGAGCATATAAGTTTGAAATTTTTTATAAATACAGAAAAAGGAATTTCATTCACAATTCTGTGAAAAAAATTATTTATTTTCTTCTTTTTAGTCCGCTTATAAAAACGTGGTTTTTAAAAATCTTTTTTTTACTTCTATTTATTGCGAACAAGGCTAATCGTCGCTAGGGTCGGCCAATCAAAATTTATGGTTGGCATGCTAGGGTGGTGGGCAGGTAGATAACCGCAGTGCGAATGTCGAATCCAACAATGTGTCTGTGGTTCCCCCCTCCCCCACCGACGTTCACTCGCGTTGTTTTGATTTCTTAGTGCTGTGTCCGTTCTTTCCCACACTTTATTTCCATTATTCATGAGCAAGTCTGCGGCTTAGTGAACAGTCTGAATGAACGCTAACGGTCATCTGACCCAGACTAAGAATGCCACTGGCAGGTATCTGGCAAGTGAAGACATCAGGTAGTCAGGAGGGAGCGGGGGGGGGCGCTATTTATATGTAAGATAACAGAAGTTGACCTTGACGACCTTGGAATGACGCAAACGAAAACATTGGCAAAGGGGGATAATCCGATAAGTCCGATAAGAGGTCTAAGTCAAAATTCCATACGGCGGTGTCCTCTGTGTGTCACTTTCAAGAGAAAATAAGTAACAGAGCTGGTCATTTGTTGCCACTTCAGGACAGAGGCACTAAGTAAACGGAACCGGTCATTTGTTGCGACTTAAGGACAGAGGGACTACATAACAGAACCGATCATTTGTTGCGACTTCAGACGGAGGCACTAAGTAAACAGAACCGGTCATTTGTTGTGACTTCTGGACAGGGGCACTAAATAACAGAACCTGCCATTTGTTGCGACTTAAGGACAGGGGCACTAAATAACAGAACCTGTCATTTGTTGCGAATTCTGACAAAGAACATGAGGCAATTGCGTCTTTGTGTTTTTATCATATATTTATATTTCGTATACTTCTTAAAACATGAGATATATATATATATACACTAGCGTACACCCGTCAAAAATGACGGAAGTTTTCAGCTGAAATCTATTTATTTTATTTAAAAATGCACTTTTTTTTAGGGCGCCTACGGCGCCGACCTTTTTCAAAAGCCCAACTAACTTGTCCTTGTTTGATAAATACGAAATATTAAACTTTCTGAAATGTACACAAAGTATTTTATAATAGGGGTTGTAGGGCGCCTACGGCGCCCCGTTTATTATTTTATTTTATTATAAACCACCATCTAATTCTCTTTTTACAATGTTCCCTTTTCCAAAATTAAAATATGAGCGAAAACAATGACGTCATATAATTTTTTTACAGCGCATCTTTAATTTGCACGCCTTTTGGTGCATTGGTGCAGTAATTTGGTTTTCCCTGCTTTCTAAAATTAGTAGCGTCATGACTGACTGACAGACACTACTGACTTGCGTGACAATTGCAAATTATATATAGTTTTATTTATTGTTGTTGTGTTTTTTTCCATAACTCAATTGCATTATGTTCGCACCATGCTCTTGTGTGGCGATCAGGAAAAATAGTTAATTGTGGTGTGATGATATTATGTTTCTTAATAAGCTCTTTAGGTCAATTGATATTATTGAATTTTTATAACTACTGACTGAATGAAAGTGTGTGGTTAAAATATGAAACATTACTCTCCTCGAGACTGTGTTTATAGCATTTATATTTTCGTATATTTATAACAGAAAAATTACACCTTAATATAATCCCACTTTCTGTGTAATAGTATGTTAAAGTTTCTGCATCAGTACTTTTTGAGACACTTTTTTTCAAAAACGTTTGCTTTAGCCTTATCTGCTTCATAATAACATATTCTGTTAACAAAGTTTGATAATTGGACATAACATTCTAAGACATTTCCCTGTATAAGTCCGGACGAATAATTAATTCGCCCGAGGTACGGGAATGCCCCGATCCTGCAAACCATATCTGATGTATTCGCCATGGCATGGGACGAACACACAGGCGGCCTTTCCCCCGCCATCACACGTGACGTCAACTGGGTTGTTATCCGTCCACTGGAGTTACACACGTGTGTTCCATTGTGATAATCGATAACACATGGACAAAGAGATTTAAGAAGATTTTTTAAAATAAATTAATAACAATAATAATAAATAAGAGCCTAACAATAGGCTGAGAGAATTATTTCCATCGCCACGCAAAAAGTAGGACGCCATATTGTGTTAGAATGTACTAATCCCATGGCAACATGCGACACGTGCTGCATCTATTATAATACATTATGACTCATGTTAACATGTGAGTCAATGCAAATAAGGAACTCGAATAAGCATTTTAAGCCAAAAAAAAATATATGTGTATTTGTTTCACATGTCAGCTGAATGAGGGTATACTATCACAAATTCGAGTTTTTAAAATTGGTTTTTTAACATAGTAGAGCGGTGCAAGATGGTAACCGGACGGTAGTATAATACTGATGGTACGTACCTGAGGTGTAAAGGACGGCGTAGAGAAGACGCAAGGCCGTAATCATTGCTGAAGACGTAGTTCGAAAATGGAAATGCATGAAGCAGAGCTTTAAGGCTGTGTTTGCTGTTTTGGAGGGTACCTCTTAAACGGAAGGACACAACTGGGCAGGGGAGACTATGAGTTGTCTATATCAGGTAGGGAGCGTGTTGCTTATAACCAAATTAGTTGGGTTTGTTGTAGGGTGAGTTATTGTTGACAAGATCATTTAAATGTAATGGGGGTGGGGAGGGCCGGAGGGGATAATCAATGTTTAAATTGTCCCAGGAATAGATACTAGATACGGCTGTTTATTAAATATAAAATTATGTACATATTAAGTGTTAATGTCAAGGCGGTTCTAAGAGCCATTGATGTACGACAGAGAGCATGACGCATGACACTTGTGACGCTTCTGAAACTCCGTACCCGACGCGGGGCGTGCTTGCTTAGCGATGCAACATTGGTATGTTTGTACAATGGTATCCTGATGGTACGTTTGTCTGGGGTACACAAGACGTGATGTTATGTTGTCGTCTCCTGCCGGTGTGTGAGTGTGTGTGTTCGTGTTTGTGTTGAAGCATCTCGACATCTCGCCGTCGACATTTGACCTTATTCCGACTTTGACCTGGGGTTGCGTACTCGACTTGACTTTATAAATGGATGGATAAGAGTGAACTCTACACGGGTCAAGGGTCACTTATTCAAAATGATGTCCCACAAAAAAAAATTCTCTTGAAAAATCACGCTCATTAATCTTTTTTTTTAACGTCGCCAATTTATTTGCAAGAAAGGTTGAGAGTTAAGGCATGGGTTGTACGGGGTAATGATTGAGAACTGCTGAAGAACTTTGGTGAGGGTGGCCGTGCTGAAAAGGTTAAAGGAACTTTGGTGAGGGTGGCCATGCTGAAAAGGTCAGAAGAACTCAGTGAGAGTGGCCATGCTGAAAAGGTCAGAAGAACTTTGGTGAGAGTGGCCATGCTGAAAGGTCAGAAGAACTTTGATGAGGGTGGCCGTCCTGAAAAGTTCAGATGAATGCTCAAGGAACCTAGTGTCAACCGCAAACAGTTCCAACAGAACTACAGTAAACTTGCAGGATTTATAGACGTAATATTTTGGTTTGAATTAATTGAAAGTATTCTTTGAACTTTAGCAAATGAATCCAGAGCTCACCGGCGCGATGTATTTTTCAATCTAATTATCAAAATTAAGTGCACACAATATATATGCATACATATATATATATATATGTCAAGTAATTAGTCTTAAGGTCGTGATAAGTTACATTTCTCGATCAAAACACAAAGTTTAAGTTTTTATTAAACTTGCTTTTAAGGAATTTTAGAGTTTAAAGTCCTTTTATGAAATTAAAAATTTCCACTAATTTCGATGGGATGCCTGATTTTAAAAATCGCGTTCAGTTAATATTTTCTTTAGGTTAATAAAGTACCAAAATTCAGGGGCGGATTAAGACTGCACGGGGCCCCTGGCTGCAATTCAAACTGGGGCCCTATCCAGCCAGCGTCCCTTTAAATAAAATTATTGCTGACAGGTAATAATATAAGACTATAAATGTAACTTGTAACTAAATAGTCCATTGGTTCCTTTCTCATAATTAAATGTTTCTGTACTACGGGATCGGATTCATTAAAAAAAAACGAACACGAAGAAATAACTGTTTGCTGGTATCGTAAAATTGAGTGTAAAAAGATAATTTTTAAAAAAAGACAAATAAAAAACAAATTATACCCCCACTAGGATTCGAACCCGACACCGCTAGCACTACACGCCTGTACGCTGCCACAAGACCACCAAATCTTAATGGGATTATAAATTTAAAAGTTATAAGAAGTATTCACTATCGTGTCCGAATAGCGATCAGATTAATACATAAGATTTTATTAATTTATTTAATTTATTATATTTTTAGGGATTCATGCAAAAATTTGTCCACCTTTATTATAAAATATACTAAATGCGGGGGCCCCTAAATCATCGGGGGCCCCTGGCTTTAGCCCGTTCAGCCCCCCTCTTAATCCGCCATTGAGTACCAAAATAATATGTTTCGGACGTTATCAGGTGATAATTTGAATCTCTCCGTTTAAGTCTTCTGTAAATGTGCAAACAATATTACATGCTATGCCCTTTAACCGGATTGTCCCTATAGGCCCGAGTAAAGCTTGTGTCAATATTCGATCCGAGGTTTCCGTAAAAATCCTCAGAGGCAATTAAAGGGGTAACACCTTGTCAAGAAATGTGACTTGTTTCGAAGTATACGATTCCGCACATCTACGTGCACTTGGTCGCGTGCCTGCTACTGAGACCTGATAAGTAACAAGTGAAAGGAAGGCCGCAATTTTTGGGGCTATTAAAATAGATACCAGGAAAATAGGGGGTGGGTGGGTGTAGGAGTAGCCAATGCATGTCCGGCCGGAAGGAAAATTGTGATGACGATATAATTATTTTAAACATTGCCCACTCTTACTGCGCGCTACAAGGTCGAACCTTTTTAAAACGAGGTTCTCAACTTTATTTTTAAGAACCCTTTGTAATCCAGGTGAACGATACCGATACGTTCTTTCATCTCAGTTTTTAATGAGTCCTTAAAATAACGAAGGGTGCAGCTAACACTTTCTGAAAAACTCGATAGACTTCATTGCTTGGTTCTGTATGATGTTAAAACTTAAAAGGCTTGATTTATTAAATTAACACATTTTAAAGAAATAGTTACCACACTTATTTTGGTTTCAAGCTTGGAGTTTATCATTAATGTCAAGGTCATCATTGATGTAAACTCTGACATAATTAGGCTTGCAAGACATCAATGAAATACGCAATGTGTGAAACTTTATAAAATTGATTTGAAGATGACCGGGTATTTTAGCTAGTATCTTATTGGGACAATCTGATTTATGTCCATGTTTTGAGGTCACCAATCAAATTTCGTAAAATGCAGACGTCAGACTGGAGTCAGCTAAAAGGGATCTTTCAAAATTCCAGAGATCAAAAGTTCAAGGACAATCATGCATAAATAAGTAAATACCAATTGCCTCACATTACGACAAAAAATGGACACATAAAGTTAACAACTACTTTTTTTCATTCAAAGACATTACGAAAATCGCAGGGTTTACCAATTTAATGGCCGTAGACTATAGTTCAAAGTGAGTTTAACAGTAAGTTTTATCAAGCTGATTCTGGACGAACGCCTTTGAGGCCATCCTTAAAATGATTCAGTCAGGCATCGAACATTCAATTCACATCTTTAAATCTGAAATAATATTTTCAACATTATATCCTATGAAAATCGGCAAAAACAGGTTAAACGTTTTAACGACACATCATTGTTTTCGGTACAACCCATGCACACCAGCGATCAATCTGAGTACGCACAGAGTATAGCGCTCATTGGCTGCGTGTCAATCAATAGCGCATCTATCATTCAATGAAAACAACTAGCACAAATGGCAGGACTATATCTACGAATCAAAATAAGAATCGATTGATGACTCCAACCAGGAACAACTAATCCACTGAATTATTGAATGTGATCAATGTCTCACACAATTAGGTGTCCTGAACAAGGAGGGCCGTGCGGCCCCTGAACAAGGAGGGCTGTGTGGCCCCTGAACAAGGAGGGCTGTGCGGCCCCTGAACAAGGAGGGCCGTGCGGCCCCTGAACAAGGAGGGCTGTGCGGCCCCTGAACAAGGAGGGCTGTGCGACCCCTGAACAAGGAGGGCTGTGCGGCCCCTGAACAAGGAGGGCCGTGCGGCCCCTGAACAAGGAGGGCTGTGCGGCCCCTGAACAAGGAGGGCCGTGCGACCCCTGAACAAGGAGGGCTGTGCGGCCCCTGAACAAGGAGGGCTATGCGACCCCTGAACAAGGAGGGCTGTGCGGCCCCTGAACAAGGAGGGCTGTGCGACCCCTGAACAAGGAGGGCTGTGCGGCCCCTGAACAAGGAGGGCCGTGCGGCCCCCGTACATGATGCAAACGTTGTTGTGATGTCATGATACGCTGAGGGGGATACATTCTGAAGGGCTGTCGGAAAGGTGGGAAAATCAATGAAGCGACAAATCAGGTAACTGGGTCAGGTTAAGGTTCGGGATGAGACCCGTGAGAAGATGAGATAGATGATAACAACAGGGGGTGTGTGTTGGTAAGGGGGGGGGGTCAATGGTCGTTGGGGAAAACTGGAGAAAGAAGATGAAAATTATAACCTTCTCAAAACATACCAATTTCCCATTGTTCAATGAAAATAACTTTATTTAAGCTTATTTATAAGAATATGCGGCTTTTATGTTCAGTTTGCTGCCTTCCTGGCGAGGGATTAAATTCCAATTCAGTCTCACGCCGCTTTGCTGAGTTTGTCGATTTTTCAAATGGGTTGGAACTTTTAAAAGGAAAAACAAATAGTTTCAATTTGTTCTTGCGTATAGTGCAGGGCCACGCAGGTGGAATTAGCGCAATCAGACATAAAGGATCACATTAAAAGTAGACGCAATCACATATCCACTGTCAGCAATCACATACGACGTGGGCGATGTTGAATATATGTCTATAGACACACCGTGTACAATCACAGAGACACAAGACACGGTTACAGACACTCGGCACAATTGCAGACACAACGGGCACAATCCAACACACCATTGTGACTCAATAGATGAATATTTCGAACACATTAAAAAGCTTGTAAAATTTAATAATCAGTATCAGACATGCGGGCAGTAAAGGGGACCTCACAACTGTGATTGGTGGGTCGTGGCGGGCTATAAGCCCCAACTAAGTCAGTTAGATCCCCATCAAAGCCCAGTTAAATCCCAACTAAACCCCGTGGAGTAAACCCTAAGTGTCTTCACACAAACCACGGTTTCCGCCGCTCCGCAGCTATCAGTCCATGGAACTTGGAAAGGATATCAACTGTACGGCACGGTAACACGGGCGATAATTTTAGGTCAAGTGGACCAATAGAACCTGATTAACGCAATATATAATAGTTCTTTGGAGATATACTGCTGTCCAAATGTTTCATTTACTCACCTACCCCCCCCCCACATACACACTCACAAAGCCCGCATCCTTGTAAATGAGTTTTGTCCCGCCGAGCGACTGAGATTGACATCCCTGGTGTCAGGACGCGTTAAGTGGAACACCTGTATCTCAATCACTTTCCTTTAATTATATATATTCGCTGAGGTCTCCTGAAGATAATGTATGTCACAGATATTTTACTACTAGTTAAGAACAGTAATCGGGGGTATGTTAGTGAACAATGTTTCAGCTCAATGAGACCTCATAAGTGGGTCAAACTTGAATTGTTAGGCAGCGGAAAATCACTGGGGAAAATACAACTCACTGGTGACCGACCTACTGGTCATAGAGGGCTTTCATCTTATCAAAGTACAAAATTAAAACTGCATGGGAAATTTCAGACAGTGGGCACGGATCGATCATAAATTATAGGTTCTATTGTCATGGGGGCCGGGTAAATAAACATTGTTTCGGCTCAACTGGGCATCAGGAAGAGGGTACAAATTAAGATGCAACATGCACACGCACACATACATAGGTATACAAACAGAGAGAGACGTATTAAAAGTGTATTATAGAAATTCTACTTTTCATACCTTTTTATTTTTACTTTTTATTTTTTTTAAAGTCCTTTCGTCGATAAACTTCCTTATGAACAACAATTCTGATTCCTACCAAATAGGGATGAAACCAAAATGTCGCATACGACACATGCGCAGTTTATTATTAAATATTTATTGAAGTAATTTATGTATTTATATTTTGCACACCGCGTGTATAACGACATCATTATGGCTTACGGCTGTAGGTTATTACAATTTCTAGCAATCCATGTTATCATACACACGAAATGTTTGTCTTTATTCTGTAGCATCTCTAAATTTCCACAAGAAAAAATCATTATCTCTTCATATTTCAAAAGAACTGTGACAAGTTCTTACACCCACTATCCAACACTACAGTGGTAGTGTAAGTTCTTCCACCCAACACTACAGTGGTATGGTAGGTTCTTTCCACTACCCAACACTACAGTGGTAGTTTAAGTTATTTCCACTACCCAACACTACAGTGGTAGTTTAAGTTATTTCCACTACCCAACACTACAGTGGTAGTGTAAGTTCTTCCACACCGTTTGAAGAGGCTTCAGATATGTTAATACATCCAAATTTGCAAATGTGAAAAATAAATTATACTATAAAATGTGTGTGTGAGGACACAAAACTGAAAGTTGGCGGGGCCCTCCAACAGTCTGTGATACGGTCAGTTATGTGATGGGGACCATCACAATTCATTTAAGGGGAGACCCTCCACAATGCATGTGACAGGACTCCCAACGATTCATGTGACGGGGCCCACAACAAGGCAAGGGATAGAGACCTTCACCAGTCACGTGACAGCTATTCATGGAGCCCAGCACAACGCCATAATGCCATGAAACAAGATGTTGGTTCATTTCGTTGTTGCGTGACCGAGTGAACGGGTTGATGATTTAATCAATAGCGCTGAAAACAACGCACTGTTCCCTTGTTAATAACACAACCAGCCAAATATATCTACCAATAAAAAGTAACAAAAACCCATCATTATGGCTTACAAAAACCCATCATTATGGCTTACAAAAACCCATCATTATGGCTTACAAAAACCCATCATTATGGCTTACTGACTAATGGCGAGTTTGAATGAAACTGTTGAAACCCACAGCCTAAAAATTCAGTACAATTTCTGATCGTCTTTCAAAACGGCAGATATCTCAATTCAGTTCAAGTCACAACCATCCATCAAAGTTAATTAAACGACATTTTAAAGTTGTTATAATATCTTACATATAAAAACATTGTCATAGCAGTTCTGAATATCTCTATCACTACTGTTTAATTATGTTTATTTAAGGTCGCCTTTTTTGGACCCATAATTTTGGCCATGCTTTTGTCATTTACTAGGAGAACTCAGTTGTCCTTTAATTTTACCAAACCTCCGCTCAATCAATAGTGATTTATATCTATGACGATTATGACGATAGCAGTGGCTAGACCAACACCCTAGTTTGATTTAGATATATCACTTTTTCAAAGCTGGTTTGAGTTCCCATGAAGCAATAAATTCAAAATAAACATGATATACACCGAGGAGAAATAAGAAAAGTTTTTTTTTCTTTCAATAAATAATAATAAAAAGAAATAATCCGACATGAAATCATTACAAATTTTTTGCAAATCAAACCAAGCCATAAAACGCCTGAAATCCTATGAAGATGTTGAATGTCACAGTAAAAACACTAAACAATAAGAAAAAGTTTATCTTCACATTGTTGACATTGATACCGTATTCCATGGGGGAAAAACCTCGATCTCGGTAAACATTAAAAACTTGAAATCTTAACGACACCAATAGCTGTATGCAGCGAACAGCCACCCTCACGTCTAAAAAATCTTTTACAAATTGTGTTGACGCTAACCTTGCGCCCCAGGTTGCCGTACGACCCACCCCAACCCCCCCCACCCCCAACCCCACACACACACACACACACACACAAACCCATTCAGCCAACCGATCACGGGACACAATGAAGGAATGAAAACTTCCACACGCCACAAGTCTCAAGGAAGCGTGTCACAAGAGTTAGCCACCCATAACCCACCCCTTCCCCCACCAAAAACAAGGTTCTCACTTCCCCCCCTTGTCCTCCGACCTGCCACCTTCAACCTCCTCCACCTTGGGTTGGTTTTAAGGTATGTTAAAGCACTTTGAGTTTGTCACAGTTGTGGTTAGCTGTACAAGCACTTTGAGTTTGTCACAGTTGTGGTTAGCTGTACAAGCACTTTGAGTTTGTCACAGTTGTGGTTAGCTGTACAAGCACTTTGAGTTTGTCACAGTTGTGGTTAGCTGTACAAGCACCTTGAGTGTGTCACTGTTGTGGTTAGCTGTACAAGCACTTTGAGTTTGTCACAGTTGTGGTTAGCTTTACAAGCACATTGAGTTTGTCACAGTTGTGGTTAGCTGTACACGCTCTTTGAGTTTGTCACAGTTGTGGTTAGCTGTACAAGCACTTTGAGTTTGTCACAGTTGTGGTTAGCTGTACAAGCACTTTGAGTTTGTCACAGTTGTGGTTAGCTGTACAAGCACTTTGAGTTTGTCACAGTTGTGGTTAGCTGTACAAACATTTTGAGTTTGTCACAGTTGTGGTTAGCTGTACAAGCACTTTGAGTTTGTCACAGTTGTGGTTAGCTGTACAAGCACTTTGAGTTTGTCACAGTTGTGGTTAGCTGTACAAACATTATGAGTTTGTGAGTCACAGTTGTGGTTAGCTGTACAAGCACTTTGAGTTTGTCACAGTTGTGGTTAGCTGTACAAGCACTTTGAGTTTGTCACAGTTGTGGTTAGCTTTACAATCTCTTCTAAAACTGCGCCCTTGACGAGATTTACCTTCGCTGTTGTGTTACGTCCTGTCAGGCTAACTAATAAACTAATATCATGTTTATATGTTAAACATTTACTATTTTAAAAGTCTGGTTGCAGTCTCACCCCCATTATTTTATTTACCTTCGCCAGACGTTTAGAAAAAGACAAGACTTGAGTCTTTTTGCCCAATGTCACTAAGCAGGCGGGAGAATTGGTGGGCTGTTAATTAATGTTACATGCGGGCTATTAAATTTTGTTACTCCAAAAAACCTGGCAACTTAAAACCTTTTTACTGAGGGCAAACCATGGTTCTGTGAATTCAATGCCACCCACTTGTTTATAGTTTAAAGTTGTACAATTCAAACAAACTAATTAACCGGACAGACATATGGCCCCAGGAAGCTACCCTCGATGAGAAACTCTATGGTGGACTGGACCAACTGAAAGCCACAGCGCAGTTCATCACAAATATAGGACTTGCTGTCTAAATCCTCTATCAAAAGATTTTGAGAGCGAAGAAGAAGAAGAAGAAACAAAGACTGAAATCAAGCCCTTCCGCACCAGAGACCCCAAAGCTATTGTCTGCCACGGGAGAGTGGGGGGAGATGGGGGTGTGATGTATCCCCCCCTACCCCCGGTCTAATCTATTGCTGTT
Organism: Ampullaceana balthica; assembly: GCA_944989445.1. Lineage (NCBI taxonomy): Eukaryota > Metazoa > Mollusca > Gastropoda > Lymnaeidae > Ampullaceana > Ampullaceana balthica. The sequence goes on from CALYLW010001860.1 coordinate 85,046, forward strand.
TCTGGTTTTTGGATGACACCGCAGCAAAGTTGACATTGGATTTTATTAGTTTTATTTGTTTTTGTCTATTTGTTGGTTGAGAAAGGCTTTTTCACGAAACATTCGTTGTTTTCTATATGTCTTGTTAGGCCCATAATACCATGTTTAAATAACATATATTTTATAGAAAAGCCTGATTGCAGTCTCAACCACATTTAGTACAAAGTATCTAGATTGAGTTTGAGTGATAGCTTTAAGGTCAACTTTTAACACCACTTTTCCCGAAGAACTTTCATCCCAGCGCCACCTATGATTGTGATGGCATTGTGGTCATTTCGTATATTGTAAGTCTCACGTTTTGTGACGTTTATGGGAACATTGAAAATTAATAAAAGTCTTTACAATACACTGAAATTGTGGGACATTGTAGATTTATTTAAGTTCTCATTGTTTATGTATTTAGTAGGGCTGCGGAAATTAACGATTAATTTCTCGATTAATCGTTAACATTTTTTAACAATTAAATTTTTATAACGATTAATCGATCCACCACTTATAAATGTACTGGAAGTCAAAAAGTAAAATATTTCGGCCTCTAAATTTAAACTAATTTCCGGACGATTACACGAACATTTTGGTTTTAAACTATTGGCTGACGTGAATGTTCAAAATGTTGATAAAGGTTATTGAGTCCATTGAGAGAAATCGTTTGCCTACCGTGCAATTTTCCCTATAAGAATAAGCTTCGTTGGTTTATGTGCAAAGTTTTTAAAAAAAACTCGTGTGCAAACTTGCACAACGTCCATTTTTTGGTGCAATATTTTACAAAATTTGCATGCGCGATGATACTAAACTCATGCGTGGCGTCGGTCAAATATCTGCGCAACCGCGCTGCTTAAAAGGAACATTGCTACCATGGTTCTAACACTTTGCTTACATATTACCTGCAAACCAAACATCCACTACAGTATTGGAAACTTCAGCTGAGACAATCTGAAGCCATGATTCTCAAAGTGGGTCTACCGCCCCCTTGTGGGCGCTGAAGCGATCCAGGGGCGGTGAAGGCCACGGGTCAATTTGGGGGCGGTGAATAACTGTAAGGGGGCGGTGAAGGCATAAGAGA
>CALYLW010001861.1:0-18364 GCA_944989445.1 Ampullaceana balthica
GTTGTTGAGCCTTCTCGTCCATGAGGGGCATCCACCGATCATCGTCGGCGTCTGCGATTCCTCCAAGGGCATAGGCCACCTACGAGAGACCTCCAGGCATCTCTATCCTGGGCCAGCTTCTCCAGGATCTTCCATTCATGGCCAATTCTCTTGATGTCTGCCTCCAATTCTCGGCGCCACGTGTTTCTTGGGCGGCCTCTTTTCCGCTTACCCTGTGGGTTCCATTTCAGGGCTTGCTTTGTTGTGTTAGGAGCAGGTTTTCTTAGTGTATGACCAATCCACCTCCACCGTTTCTGGAGAATCTCTTCCTCAATGGGCTTCTGTTTTGTCCGCTGCCACAGTTCCTGGTTGCTGATTTTGTCTGGCCAGTGAATTCTGAGAATCCTTCTTAAACAGTTGTTGATGAAGGACTGGATTCTGGTCAAGTTTACGGCCGTTGTTCTCCATGTCTCGGCTCCATATAGCAGCACAGGTTTTACCATAGCGTTAAAAATCCTTACTTTTAACTTGCTGCCTAAGTTGTTAGAGACCCAAACATTCTTGAGTTGCTGGAAGGCTGCTCTTGCTTTTCCGATCCTTATTTTGACGTCCGCATCTGTACCACCTTGTTTATCTACCACGCTGCCAAGGTAAACAAAACTGTCCACCTCCTCAAGGGCTTCTCCTTCAAGCATAATCGGTGATGTACTGGTGGCATTAACCTTGAGGATTTTACTCTTCCCTTTGTGAATGTTGAGACCCATGCTAGCAGAAGTGGCTGCGACAATGTTTGTTTTCTCCTGCATCTGTTGTTGGGTATGTGCAAGAAGGGCAAGATCATCAGCAAAGTCAAGATCATCCAGTTGATCCCACAAGGTCCATTGGATGCCATTCCTTTTCTGCTGTGTAGATGTTTTCATCACCCAGTCAATGGCTAACAGGAAGAGGAATGGTGACAGCAAGCAACCTTGTCTCACACCAGTCTTCACCTGGAACGCATCTGTCACCTGCTGGCCATGGATAACTCGGCAGTTTATCCCTTCGTACATGTTTCTGATTATATCCGTAATCTTCTGTGGCACCCCGTAATGCCTTAGCAGTCTCCACAGGGTTTGCCTGTCAACACTGTCGAAGGCTTTTTCATAGTCAACAAAGTTGACATAGAGCGGTGAGTTCCACTCTAGTGACTGCTCTAGAATGATGCGCAGTGTCGCTATCTGGTCCGTGCAGGATCTGTTGGTGCGAAAGCCAGCTTGTTCGTCCCGCAACAGAGGATCTACAGCGTTTTTCATCCTGTTAAGTAGTACACGGTTGAAAACCTTTCCTGGGATGGACAGCAGGGTGATCCCTCTGTAGTTCGAGCAGGAGCTTAAGTCTCCCTTCTTTGGGATCTTGATAAGGTATCCCTCTTTCCAATCAGAAGGAACTTGCTCCTCTTCCCATATCTTCGTAAACAGAGGGTGTAGCATTTCCACACTGGTTTCCAAGTCCGCCTTCAGTGCCTCCGCTGGGATGCCATCGGGTCCCGCAGCCTTTCCATTTCTGAGTTGTTTAATGGCCCTGCTAATCTCTTCTTTGGTGGGACTATTACAGTCAATTAGCAGGTCATTATCGGCTGGTTGGATATCTGGTGGATTCCTTGGTTCAGGCCTGTTTAGGAGCTCTTCAAAGTGCTCCTTCCATCTCCCTCTCTGTTGCTCCTCACTTGGTATTGTGTTTCCCATTTTGTCCTTTACTGGTCTCTCTACCTTGCTAAATTTCCCTGACAGCGTCTTAATGGTATCAAACAGTTTCCCTCATGTTCCCCTGGTGAGCTGCATCCTCTGCTTCTTTAGCAAGTTTATCAACAAATTCCTTCTTGTCCCTCTTGATGCTTTTCTTAACTTCCTTATTTGCATCTGCATACTCCTTCTGGGCCTTGTTTTTCTGTGCTCGTTGTACGTGATTTACTTTAAAAAATTTATTTTTAAAAATGTAACACAATGTCCACTAATATCCACAAATGTCCATTAATGTCCACTTGAAGTAAGCGTCTCCCCCACAGGGACAGGCTGTCATCATTCCAGCCTACGACAGCGCAGGTAGAGACCCTAGTGTCGACTGGTGCAAGTTCAACCACGGTGAGGTCATTGAGTACCTGATATCAGCGCCCACTATGAGGGTCCCAGAGGATGTCCAGGAAACAGCCAATGCTTATCTTTCATTTAGAGCGGTGATCCTAGCAGGTATGACATGCATACAGTCTAGCAGGTACGAAATACATACAGTCTAGCAGGTACAACATACATACAGTCTAAGTAGCACATATGTTCATATTCATACACAGCTTTGAAAATTTTGTGTTACAGATAAAGTCATTTACTCAGTATACTGTTTAATATATCAATACAGTTTTAATTTCCGTTTATTAAAAGTTCATCTTAGAGAATTTTGGACAAGTAAAAAAATTTAGGATGGGGGTGAGATGAACTTAAGCAATACCACTCTGTCCATCACAGCACACCACTCTCCCACACAGCAAGACCACTCTCCCAACCAGCACACCACTTCTCTCACACACCACACCAGTCTGTCCAACACAGCATGCAAGTCTGTCCCACACAGCATGCAAGTCTGTCCCACACAGCACACCACTCTGTCCCACACAGCACACCACTCTGTCCCACACAGCATACCACTTTGTCCATCACAGCACACTACTCTGTCCATCACAGCACACCGCTCTGTCCAACACAGCACACCACTCTGTCCATCACAGCACACCACTCTGTCCCACACAGCACACCACTTTGTCTCACACAGCACACCACTTTGTCCCACAGCACACCACTTTGTCCCACACAGCACACCACTTTGTCCCACAGCACACCACTTTGTCCCACACAGCACACCATTTTGTCCATCATAGCACACCACTCTATCCCACACAGCACACCACTTGGTCCATCACAGCACACCACTCTGTCCCACACAGAACACCACTCTGTCCCACACAGCACACCACTCTGTCCCACACAGCACACCACTCTATCCCACACAGCACACCACTCTGTCCCACACAGCACACCACTCTGTCCCACACAGCACACCACTTTGTCCCACACAGCACACCAGACTGTCCCACACATCCCACTAGTCAGTCCCCACACATCCCACCAGTCTGTTTCCACACATCCCACCAGTCTGTCCCACACAGCACAGCACCCAAATAACGTCTGTACCTTAAACAACACATCCCACATAACACACCTTTGAGTTTTAAGCTACACACTTGTTTACCTTACAAATGTTTATCTTATGCAACTGACCCATTCACCTTACTCAACACATCTATGTGTACCACACAACAAATCTCTATACCCAACTCAAAAAATCTTTTTAGACCACACAACACATCTATGTAGACCACACAACACAACTGTGTAGACCACACAACACAACTGTGTAGACCACACAATACAACTGTGTGACCACACAACACAACTGTGTGACCACACAACACTCCCATGAACCTCATAAGCCCTAGAGCCTGATGTATCATGCCACATAACTTTAAATGTTTAACAAAACTTTCATAAAGATTCCAGAACTTTTTTTGGAATTATCAGTGATTAATTTGTAAATGAGATGTTATTTTATGTGAACTAGTTAAAATATTTCCTTATCAGTTTATTATTAGAAATGTTATATTATGTGAACTAGTGATGTTTAGAGATGGTCGATTAGGGGCACAGTGGTCGAGTGGCATGCGCGCTCTTGTGGCGTACCGATGGACACTTGTTCGAATCTATGTGAAGGCAAGGATTTGTTCCCGGGGCCAAGGGTGCCCCTTAGTCTACCCAGTATCAAATGGGTAGCTTTACACTAGCTGGGGAGAAAAGGCTGCTGGGTAATGCGTGGAACCCTTATAGTCTGTGAATGCTGCTTCACAGATGTTATATCATGTGATTTATGACAATGTTTCCTCCACAGTTGAAGAGCACAATGAGAACCAACAGAGGACTAACCCTTGTAAGCCAATCCAACGTGTTCTTGTCCCAGGCCTGGGGACCATGGTTGGGAGAATGCCAGCAAAAAGATGTGCCTATCAGGTAGGCTCGTTTGTTGATAAATTAATTGAAGAGAGATCCCTGGTCATTTTATGGGGCCACATATATTTATTTTATATATAGCTTTTTAATGAAAGTTAGCAAAATAAATAAATTAGTGTGCAAAAAATTAATTAGTATCCAAAAAAATATTTTGTTTTATCTAAGTTTTGCAACATTCAGTTATACTGTGCAAACTTTTATATTGCACAAACATATATTATCATCAAATTTTGCTGCACTCTAACTTTAAACTGCTGCCTGGCTGGAAGATAGCTGGGCAGCAGCGCAGCTTAGAGTAAACATTGGTTGTAGGTACAATTACTATGTCCTTAACGTTTTAAAATGTCTGGTGTATAACTTAAGTTGACCAAGTGAGTCATATAAGGGATGATGTGTTCAAATCATTGCAGTAATTTTTTTCTGTATTTTTTCTGAGCAGATGCTTCAAGCCTATGAGACATTTGTGGAAGGGAAGCATAAATTTAGAATGAAGCCAAAAACATTGAGGCAAATGTATGATGATCATGACAAAATGTGTGAGGTGTAATAAAGAAATGAAACAATCCAAATTTGTTGTTAGACCTTTGAATCTTTTTAAACATTAAATGTGATCAATAATTTTGAGATGAGATGTTTTAAAGTGGACATTTGTTAGATCAATGGAATGAGAGTGTCACTAGTATGTAACTATAGATTCATGGTATGTCACTAAGGATTCATGGTATGTCTTTATAGATTCATGGTATGTCCTTATAGATTCATGGTATGTCTACATCCAGTCTCGTATTTCTCATCTGATAAATGACATATCACCTTTGCTTTGTGGTATGTCACTATGATTGTTGATGTGTCACTAAGATTGGTGATGTTTCACTTTGATTGTTGATGTGTCAAGACTGAGTGATGTTGTAACACCACCCCTCCCCCCCACACCCATTCATTGTGGATGTAATTAAACTGTCATGCCAACATCGAGGGCTGGAATGTCACTCGGATGTTAAATGTTATGTCATTGAACGCTAATCTCATGGTAAACATTCTTAGAATGTTAACACCAAGTGTTTGTGTACATGACAGCGTTGATGTTAGCCTAATTGTGCGGTAGCAGTATAGCAAGTACAGTAGCATGGTAGCAAGTCTACAGAAGTTAGAAAAAAACCAAGTTTAATCACAAAGTACTGCTATTTCGCATTGAAACAAGACCCCACTAAAGAAAGATCTTGAGGTAGGTGTTCAATTTTGTTACAATCATCAATATCAATTGTAATTTCAAATATGTGTATGTTCATGGCATTGAATGTTTCATCTATACGAGTCATACATATATAGCCATTAAAGTTCATAACATCTCTTGCCTAGTGCTACTATAAACAACTTAACATTACAGAAACCTGGGATATGGGGCCGTCCATAAATGACGGGGGGGGGTCACGCATTTGTGACGATGTGTAACGAGGGTGAGGAAATGGGGTGTTTAAGAAATGTGACATCACATCAAAACGCGTAACTTTAAATAAAAGTTCCACTTAAATTTGAGTTGCTTGAAATTTATTTAATGAACTTTTTAATGGCTTCACACGTGTTACGATATTAGAGTGCAGCCTTACACTAAATACGTACTTAAATGACAAAAACGTGCAACGTGCTAAATTTCAATTAGAAAATACTGCTTTTTTTTGGTGTGTGTGTGTGGGGGGGGGGTGGTCAAAGCTTTGTGACGTCATTGTTACGGTCAGATGTTGTGGTGTGGGGATGACTACGCATAAATGGGGTGGTGAACACTTGTCCTCGTGGAACGGGGGCAAGTGAACTCAAGGTACGTGCAAGTTGTAATGAATTGACAGGACCACGGTCAAAGGGAGACATGGTGATTGACCCAGGGTCCAGTCAAAAACCGGTCGGACAAGACGGGGGTATAATAGGGGTCACATTGTGTGTCGCGGGAGAGAGTGTTAAGTTGCCAAGTAGCAGGCAGGTGAAAGACGTACGATAGAGTGTGGAGTTTTGTGAACGTGGTCCAATCCGGTCGAGCTGGGCCGAGGACTCTGGATGGTATGACCATCAACTGTAAACTGCCAATTGTACTGTACCATAAATATGTTCAAAGCTTCTGGATGTCATTAAACTTATGTTGAAGAAAACAACCCAGCGTTGCTAAGTCTTTTACCCGTCTACGTGGTAAATATCTGTGGCCAAGGGGGGACCTCAACCCCTAGACAACGACTCCGCCACAGTCATATTGGAGGAGGGGGAGTTCTTAGGTTTTGTGACGAGGGGGGGGGCTAAAAATTGACCAAAATCGCGTGACGTCATTTACGGACGGCCTCTAAATGAGAAATTTAGAAATACAACAACGCTGTTTGATGCGTAATGTTTATTTTTGAGGCCCCTATCCTATTAACTCGTGAAGGATTCCGGATTCAACTCATCCGGTTCTGTCGTCACCTTTTTCAAAACGCTCGTAAACACGTTTTCTGACTTGCTAGAGAGCTGAAATTTTCACAGTAGTTTGGCTTGTGGGAAGGATAAAGCTATTAAATTTTCAGATCGATCGAATGTACCGTAATTAAATTAATGCATTTTTAGTTTATCTCTATATGTAGCGGCAAGCTTTTGTTGACATTTTACGCGTCACGCTGAGTTAAGTTCAACCATCCGTGACCAAAACTTGTTTCCGTTTTACAACAAAGGGTATTTAAGGCAATCTCAGTCTGTAAATGTTTGTCGCGTTTAAGCATGATAAATACTTTTTAGTTATGTCTCATATATAAGGGATTTATAGTCAAAAACTTTGTTTTTACGGGGTTGTTTAATTCAATCCCTTATATTAACTTCACCGTCGTCTCTTGGGTTCGCAGGCGGTCGGTCGGGCGGAAAAACAAAAGTAAAAAATGACACACTTCCCGTGATGCATAGTCGTGTTGGGTATATGATATGTGTAGTGTGTATAGAAAATCATTCCAGATAGAACAAGCGAAATCATAGAATGTCTTATATAGACAATCCATGTGTTGTAAAAAAAAATATTTTTCTGCTAAGTGGATCAGCGCACATATGGAAAGGAGTTAGAATGTGTAAGTTTATATTTATAGAAAATGTCAAATTTTGCTCGCAAATTTCGTCTCTAGATGAACTTGGCTAACAGGACATTTAACAGGACTTCATGAATGAAATTAAGTTTACAAATTGTTTGTTAATGCATAAAAGTAGAAAATAAAATGAACAAAAAAAGCTTTTTTAATAGAATGAGGCCCAGCTGCAATGAGGAATGTAGAATCTCGCATGAAAAAGCAAAACAAATAATTTTTTAGTCACAAACTTAGTAGTCACACAGGGGGACTCAGAACTTTTGTGTTGGTTGATCAAATTTTATATCTCACATTAAATCCCACAATCGATCACAATAAATATCAATAAAACTTAGAGTTCTGAGTCCCCCTGTGTGACTACTTAGTTTGTGACTAAACAATTATTTTCTGCTTTTTCATGCGAGATTCTACATTCCTCACTGCAGCTGTGCCTAATTCTTTTTAAAAAGTTTTTTTGTTCATTTTATTCTTTGTATAAAAATGGAAGTAATTAATAATAAAGACTCTGTGACGTGATTGGAATACAGTCAAAGGCTGCAATAAGAAGTTTAGCAGCAGAAACCTACAGATGTTTACACAATTAATAAGGGATAAAGTTGGCATAGGGGTGGGGGGGGGGTGAAGACTATTAGAGCAGCAATTAAATTTGTTTAATATTTAACATTCTTCCATTGCCACGAAACGATATATGTTTGTTTTTACCTGCAGATCACGTGTATGTTTCCAACCATACCCATAGGGCCAAACAAACATTGACCGTACGCATCATCCCAACTTATCGCCCTGTGTACAAAGTACACAACAGTTCAACATACAGCTGTGTCAACTTGATTGGTCATGCAGAACTTGGTATCCAGTGGCGTCCTTATTTTCCTGTTGGCGACCATTCAAGTAATTAGGACTGACCCAGTAGGACTGACCCAGTAGGACTGATCTAGTAGGACTGACCCAGTAGGACTGACCCAGTAGGACTGACCCAGTAGTACTGAACCAGTAGGACTAATCTAGTAGGACTGATCTAGTAGGACTGACCCAGTAGGACTGACCCAGTAGGACTGACCCAGTAGGACTGATCTAGTAGGACTGACCCAGTAGGACTGACCTAGTAGGACTGATCTAGTAGTACTGACCTAGTAGGACTGATCTAGTAGGACTGACCTAGTAGGACTGACCCAGTAGGACTGATCTACTGATCTAGTAGGACTGACCCAGTAGGACTGACCTAGTAGGACTGATCTAGTAGGACTGACCCAGTAGGACTGACCCAGTAGGACTGACCCAGTAGGACTGACCTAGTAGGACTGACCCAGTAGGACTGACCCAGTAGGACTGACCCAGTAGGACTGACCTAGTAGGACTGATCTAGTAGGACTGATCTAGTATGACTGATCTAGTATGACTGACCCAGTAGGACTGACCTAGTAGGACTGATCTAGTAGGACTGATCTAGTAGGACTGATCTAGTAGGACTGACCCAGTATGACTGACCCAGTAGGACTGACCCAGTAGGACTGATCCAGTAGGACTGATCCAGTAGGACTGATCTAGTATGACTGATCCAGTAGGACTGACCCAGTAGGACTGACCCAGTAGGACTGACCCAGTAGGACTGATCGAGTAGGACTGATCTAGTAGGACTGACCCAGTATGACTGACCCAGTAGGACTGACCCAGTAGGACTGACCTAGTAGGACTGACCCAGTAGGACTGACCCAGTAGGACTGATCCAGTAGGACTGATCCAGTAGGACTGATCTAGTAGGACTGACCTAGTAGGACTGACCCAGTAGGACTGACCCAGTAGGACTGACCCAGTAGGACTGATCTAGTAGGACTGATCTAGTAGGACTGATCTAGTAGGACTGATCCAGTAGGACTGACCCAGTATGACTGACCCAGTAGGACTGACCCAGTAGGACTGACCCAGTAGGACTGACCCAGTAGGACTGACCCAGTATGACTGACCCAGTATGACTGACCCATTAGGACTGACCCAGTAGGACTGACCCAGTAGGACTGACCCAGTAGGACTGACCCAGTAGGACTGACCCAGTAGGACTGACCTAGTATGACTGACCCAGTAGGACTGACATAGTATGACTGACATAGTATGACTGACATAGTATGACTGACCCAGTAGGACTGACCTAGTATGACTGACCCAGTATGACTGACCCAGTAGGACTGACCTAGTAGGACTGACCTAGTAGGACTGACCCAGTAGGACTAACCCTTGTGTATTCAGCTAAAACTGACGTCTCCCTCCAGGGGCTTAAGTTAAACATCCAGTGGTGCTCCACTTCCCTGGCGTGGTACTTTGGTTTCTGACGTCACACTGGTTACATTAGTCTAAAGCAGTGGTTCTTAACCGGTGCTCCGCGGAGCACTGGTGCTCCGCGAGGTAGTTGCAAGTGCTCCGCGAAATTATGAGTTAAGTTCGGATCATAATGTTAAAAAAGTATTATTCCTTCCCAATTCATTTTTGGTTTTTACAGTAATACCCCATAATGGACACATTTCTTATCAAACGAAAAGCGAATGATTCGGAAGAACAAAATACTAAAAATGGACCGAGTAAAAGTGGAAGCGGTAGTAATGCTCTTGCTGCACATATTGTGTCTTTAATTATACCTGCATGTTGTGAAATGGTTAAAATTATGTTTGGCGATGAAGCAACAAAGGAAATAATGAAAATTCCTAGTTCAATTGATAAAATAAAAAATAGAATTAAAAATATGTCGGATGATATCGAGTTGCCGATAAGTTTTCCAAACGGCATTTTGCTCTGCAAATTGACGAGTCCACTTACATAAGTGGAAAAGCTCATAAACTAGGGTTCGATCGTTTCATTCATGAAAACGAAATAGTGAATCAATTTCTATGCTGTCTTGAGCTTACCGAACGTTCGACAGGACAAGATGTCTTTGATTCTATTTCTTCCTATTTCGAACAATTCAAAATATCATGGGAGTTGTGTGTGGGAATATGTATGGACGGTGCTCCATCAATGGTAGGCTCATTAAAAGGGTTGTGACTCTCGCCAAGAAAAGAAACGCCAATATTATATCTACTCACTGTTTTTTGCACAGAGAATCTCTGGTGTCCAAAAATTTACCTAGTAGTATTAAAACCTGTGCTAGACAAAGTTATACATATTATGGTAAACTTCATAAAATCGAGACCTTTGAAAATACGCGTCTTTAAAAATCTTTGCATCTCTATGGAAGCCAAGTACGAATCTTTGCTTTTGCATTCTGAAGTGAGATGTTTATCCAGAGGAAAAGTTTTACGTCGTTTCTTAGAACTGAAGGATGAATTGATGACCTTTTTCCAAAATGAAAATATGGATGATTTTGTGGAATATCTTCAAAATGACATTTGGTGTGCTAAATTGGCATATTTAGCTGATATTTTTGATTATTTAAATTGTGTTAATACCAGCCTTCAAGGAAGAATAGAAAAAAAAATTAACATCGACCGACAAATTGACAGCCTTTCGGAAAAAAGTTATTTTTTGGAAAAAACGTTTGTTGGAGAAAAAGAAAGTAGATATCTTTCCTTCTCTTAATGATAACACTACCGACGAAATTATGTCAGCAGTAACAGAGCATTTAACTTTATTAGAAGAAAAGATTGAATTTTATTTTCCATCAATAAACGTAGAAACATATGACTGGATACGTAATCCCTTTGCCACGGTTGATACATCAAATAGTAAGTTGTCATACCAAGAAGAAGAAGAATTAATCAACCTATCATCGGATCGGACACTTAAAATAAAATTTTCCGAAATAGTTCGGGAGGAATTTTGGATCTTTGTGCAATAAGAATACTCAGGTACTTAAAATCTTGTTGCAATTTTCAACATCATATTTGTGTGAATTCGGTTTCTCGATAGTCACCAACATAAAAACTAAAAAACGAGCAACACTTACTAATTTGGATGAAGAATTGAGGGTATCTATTTCTAAAATTAGGCCTCATATCACTGAAATTTGTAAAAACCGTCAAGCTCAGGTTTCACATTAAATCTTTTTATTTTTCTGAATTAAATTTTGCTCAATGTTTTTTTTTACTTATTAAATTTATGTTTATTAAACATTTGTTTGTCATGTTATAATTTTAAACTCTTATGTTATAATGTATTATTTTCAATAAAAGTCGTACGTATGTGTATTTGATTGTTTTTTTTACTCCTTGATTGTGGTGCTCCCCAAATTTTTGTCATGATCAAAAGTGCTCCCCGACTTCAAAAGGTTAAGAACCAATGGTCTAAAGTCTAAATCAATCTCCTGATACTTCTGAATTTCAAGCCAAATGATTTGCATTATTAAAATTTCTTGTATTTGCTTTTATCTTTTCTTCATCATTCTGTGTCCCATCACCGCACCTCTACTTTCCGTTTCTCACTTTCCCCCATCTTCTTTCCTCCCTACTTTCTTTCATCCCTCCCTATCTATTTCACTATCTTTCTTTAATTTTCCTTCTTCGAACTTTTTCTGTACTTTTTAAAAATTCCATTTTTCTCTCCATTGTCACGCCCTCAATGAAGCAACTAATTATTGAAAAATAATCGAAGTTTGTATCTGATGTTTGTATCTGATGTTTGTATGGGATGTTTGTATCTGATGTTTGTATGGGATGTTTGTATGGGATGTTTATATGGGATGTTTGTATCTGATGTTTGTATCTGATGTTTGTATCTGATATTTGTATCTGATGTTTGTATGGGATGTTTGTATCTGATGTTTGTATCTGATGTTTGTATCTGATGTTTGTATCTGATATTTGTATCTGATGTATGCATGGGATGTTTGTATCTGATGTTTTTATCTGATATTTGTATCTGATGTATGTATGGGATGTTTGTATCTGATGTTTGCATCTGATGTTTGTAATTGATGTTTGTATCTGATGTTTGTATCACCCCCAGTTTGAGTCCATCGTCTGCCAAAGACTGGACACATCCGGGTGCTCGGTGGTCCCCATACAGAGGATCTCAGTCAACGTCCTCAAGATGCTCTTCTCCCACAAACCCACGCGGTTTCCCAAGGGGCGAGTCATCAACACCAAGCACCGTACGCCGTTACTTCCCTTTGTGTTTGCGACCCTGGAACCTTTCATCTACAACGATCAGGAACTGTTTGAAACTTGACCATGCGTTTGGACAGCTAGCTATAGGACAGCTAGCTATAGTACAGTCAGCTAAAACACAAGTTCAATTAAACAACTACTGGAAAGAAAAAAGAAAATGTTTTGTTTTATTATGCATTGGAAACGTGTGAGATTTTAACTCTCTATGACTATGAGTGATTTATTGCTGACAAAGAGATTTGCGTTACAGATTTTGTTTTTAAAAAAGTTATCTAGGAAGGAAGTTTATGCTAAAGTCTTCGTCGGGAATATCCACACTTATTTCATTAAATATGAACATACAATTTAACAGCTTAGCGCTAAAAGTAATTAAGTCACAATTTACGCATTTTGAGATAATTAAGTTTTAATTAATTTTTTGACTATTTGATGATAGCATTTTAATTTTTTAGGCTTTGAAAAATGTGGACCTAATAACATTGTATTCTTTTCAACTGTATACAGTAGACTGGTTGAAACAATATGTTTATTTCCCACTGGTTAGTTTGAATTTTTTTTTAAAGTGACTTAATTGCAAATTGTCTAAAGTATGATTACAAAATAAACAACAACAAAAAAAAACACAACATACAGTGTATTGTTTTTTGTGTTACTAAATTCTGAACTAAAGTATTCTTGTTTTATGAATTTTTTTCCATTTCACTTTGGTTCGTCAAATTAAAAGTTTAATTATGTTTAAAAAGCCATTAGCTTTGATTGTTATTATTTTCTCTTATAGAATAAGTCATAAACTAAAACGCACTGGAAACGTTTTCATTGGCTCAAAACATTCAATTTTCGCATTGGAACTTTTCAAATTATTTGTTTCATATCTCGATCTGTTGTCTTCTAGGTTGATAAATTGCATCGATTTATTGACTTGAAATTCTGGATAGTCTTGTGTTTTCATCTTTAACGAAAGTTTCTAAAACGTTTTCTGTTCACAAAGTTGCGTATAAAAATTTTTTAAATTGAATTAATAGTCCAATAAAAAATTTTTTAAAAAAAGGAGCGGGGGACTGACGTCAAAACAATACTGACCAGTTGACTGACATCAAAACAATACTGACCAGTTGACTGACATCAAAACAATACTGACCACTTGACTGACATCAAAACAATACTGACCAGTTGACTGACATCAAAACAATACTGACCAGTTGACTGACATCAAAACAATACTGACCAGTTGACTGACATCAAAACAATACTGACCAATTGACTGACATAAAAACAATACTGACCAGTTGACTGACATCAGATGAAAGACAGAGAACAAAAGACAGAAAACAACAAGTGAACTGTATCATCATAGTTTTTTAGTCATCGTTATTGTTTAGTCATCGTTATTGTTTAGTCATCGTTATTGTTCAGTCATCGTTATTGTTCAGACATCGTTATTGTTCAGTCATCGTTATTGTTCAGTCATCGTTATTGTTCAGTCATCGTTATTGTTCAGTCATCGTTATTGTTTATTCATCGTTATTGTTTAGTCATCGTTATTGTTTAGTCATCGTTATTGTTTAGTCATCGTTATTGTTTAGTCATCGTTATTGTTTAGACATCGTTATTGTTTAGTCATCGTTATTGTTCAGTCATCGTTATTGTTCAGTCATCGTTATTGTTCAGTCATCGTTATTGTTCAGTCATCGTTATTGTTTATTCATCGTTATTGTTTAGTCATCGTTATTGTTTAGTCATCGTTATTGTTTAGTCATCGTTATTGTTTAGTCATCGTTATTGTTTAGACATCGTTATTGTTTAGTCATCGTTATTGTTTAGTCATCGTTATTGTTTAGTCATCGTTATTGTTTAGTCATCGTTATTGTTTGATTGACTCTGAAATATGGCGGCAAGTGGGGGGGGGAGGGGGCTGGCTGTAATTCCGCCTGGGGTCTGGTCCAGCCACTTTATTATAACAATATAAAAAGTTTTGAGGCCCTTAAATTAGCCTCAAATCGTTGGGGCCTTTTGCTTTAGCCCAGTCACCCACCCCCCACCTTAATCCGCCCCTATGTGGATGGAATGTATGGCTGTCATCATGGTCATCAATTAGTCCGTGCGGCAGCCTGCTAGAATGTTCATCACCACTCCGATAGCACCAATAGTTGGTAAGAGTATGAACATAGTTTAGTTCAGAGATTTCCAGTATGAACATAGTTTAGTTCAGAGATTCACAACGTTTTTTTTAAAATAGAAAAGTCATCGTGTCCTTGCTAAACCAATGTAAAAAAAACAAACAAATTTACATACAATTATATGACAAATGATAACAGTTTTTAAAAAAAATATTTTTCCAGCGCCACTAAAAAGATGTGACGGAACCACTGTAACAAGGGGCTCACAGTTTGGGAATCGTCGTATCGTTTGATTTAATAAGGCAATTGAAAAATAGCTTGATACTTTGTACAAATGACATTCCCTAACCCCACCCCATTAAACTCACACACTCTAATCTCTATTACTAGCAGAGGCGTCACTAGGGGGGTGCGGGGATGCAGACCGCACCGGTGACACCATCACTAAAGGCAGGGTTGTTAACAATACTAAAAAAAAATTATTGGCAATACCCAGTGGCGTAGCTAGAACTTTTGCCGCCCGGGGCGGTCTCCAATTTGCCGCCCTTTTTAGGGGGCGTCCATAAATGACCTCACGCACCTGGGGGGGGGGAGGGAGCTACATACGTTTGTGACGAGGGGGGGTGTTTAAGAAATTTGACGTCACGTCAAAACGCGCAACTTTAAATAAATTTCCACTTTTCTCAAATGGCAAAAATTTAATTTGAAACATGCTCATTTTCAAACAGAAAATACGGCTTTTATTTTGGAGGGGGGGGGGTGTGTGTGTTCAAAGCTTTGTGGCGTCTTATTGAAGAAGGGGTCTAAGTGTTTGTGACGACATGTGACGAGGGGGGAAAGGGGGGGGGAAATCAGCCAAAATAGCGTGCTTCATTTATTGACGGCCACTTAGTCGATTATATTATGGTTTTTAAAAATTAATAAACATGAGTAAATAATTAAAATTGAAATGAAGTAAAGGTGGGGAACATGTTTACCATTGCCAGCCATATTTATGTAACCAGTAATAAAAGAGGCCGAATAAGATTATATATCTAAAAATGCACACACTTATAAAAATATAAGATACTTGTTTTAAAGGCCACAAGAAAGCTACTGAGGTCATGAGACAAAACATATTCCAAATTAACACCAAAAAAAACCCATTACCAATTACTATTCCTTTTATTTTTTATTTATAAATAAATGATTTTTTTTACAAACAAAGAAATTTGTATACATTAGCAGTGGCGTAATAACGGCTTGGCATTGGGGCAGTTGTCAAGGGCGCCGGCCTGCGCCAGTTCAAAAAGGGCGCCGCTTAATCTCTAATTTTTAAATTTTTATTTAAATAAAAGGCGCCAAAAATAAATTAGCCAAGGGCGTCAAAAACCCAGTTACGCCTCTGTACATTAGTATGTAAACATATTTATACATTTACTTTCTAAACTTTCATAATAGAAAAATCGTGTATTATGCTATCAAAATTAAAATTATTTGTAATATCTTGTTTCTATGGACAGTATTGCAAGATTTTGTTGTCTTTAATCGCTCATTGTGGAACGAAGATAATTTTTATCAACTTCAGTTTGGAGCAGCTCCTTTCACAACTAGCGACACTGATAGCAATAGTTGAAAAAAATTCATAACCAAATTACAATGTTGGGTACAGAATTTTCCAATCTATACTGTTGATTAAATTTTAATAGATCAAGTGTTGCCTTTCCCCCCGTTTTTCTAATATAATGTCTCTTCTTGTAGTGTAGGTACAGCCATAAAAACCTGGATCTTTTTTCTTTCCATATTGAACTGTCAATGTCAATAAAGTACTTTATTTGATGTTGAAATGCTTCATTTAGTAGGTTACATGGTATTATATACGAATATTTTCTTGCAAGGACATGCATGCAACTCATCAAAGCGTTATTTTATTTTATTTTATAATTCCATCCATGGATAAAAAAAATGATCGTTGTACTTCTTGTTCCAAGATTGAACCACATCTTCTGAATTTTCCCTACTCATATTTTTCTCCTTCTAACTAGGCATTCAGTTGATATCTCCATCTCTTCACAAATTGTTTGGCTGATATAACAGCATTTTGTATTAGCACGTCTCTTTGTTCCATGCAATGGCTTTGCATTAATTTAAAAAATGACGGGTTCCCATAAATTAGACAACATAGAAGAGAAAAAGATTCCATTGAATTGAGTAAAATTCCAGCATCTGATCTCGTTTTCCTAGTTACTTCTTCAGATGTCAAATTTTCCAAGGCGCTTGAAAGTTTAAAGTATGTCTTTTTCGAAATTATTATGCCTGTTGTGGTATTTATTAACAGAGAAATGTGAATATTTACATATTCTTGTCATAAATCTTAATAATTTCCCATAAAATAGACGAATTGAAATTATTTACACATTACTATTAATTTAATTGGATAGGCGTAACATGCTTAATGAATAACCGTATTTTAAGGAAAAACACAAATTATTTGTGCTACTTTAATGCAATAAAAACAAAATAAATTTAATTTTTAATAACTTACTTTACAATAATTTACTGAAAACTGAAGCGATAATATAAATTACTACTTGCAAGTTAAACACAATATTTGAACCACCATGCCTTGTAGGTACTTGTTCGCGCATCATTCTGCGAATGTCGAAATTCCACGTAAAAACTGTCGTGGCGATATTAATAGTACACATTATTCGGCCCAGCGGTGATGTGTTTTTTGGGTAGTTTTCTTATAAAAGCGTCATCTGTGACTTATACCGCTTAGTTTTCCAAACAAATGGATACGTTTTTTGAGCGATTAAAATTTTTTTAACGGTTTTGCGTTAGTTATAATATCCACGATGTAATCAAACAAATATAGTGCGAATCCGTTAATTAAGACTCGAAATTACGAATATTTTTGTTTCACCTTGGTTTTCCCCCTTCAAAAGAAAAAGGGCGGTTGTCGGAAATGTTTGTTCTTTTCAAATGCCCACAAATGCCGCCCCTAAATGAGTGCCGCCCGGGGCGGACCGCCCCCACCGCCCCCCTAGCTACGCCACTGGCAATTCCAATACCAATACTGCCTGTAAAATCTATTGGCAATACCAATACCAATACAATTTTAAAACCAGTATTGCAATACCAATACCAATATTTATTTATTATTGCCTTACCAATACCAATATTTGGGTCATTCGACGAATAAAACGCAAATACGTAATTCATCGCTCTATATCACTTACATCGATAAACGATAACAACATTTTTGGCTAATTTAGACAAGGTATTTTTAACCAAATTTTGTTCAATAGTTAACACTTGGTTCATCAGTTTTCCTCAAAGCATTCAAAAGTCTTTTATAACATATTAAATAAGTCGGCATACCTTAACGTCCTTAAGCAACAAGATTTTTAATATGTATACTGTACACATATTGTGAATGAATGAATGGATGAATGAAGCAATTGACTGTCATAGAAAAGCAAATGATACATACACCGTTAAACATCATACTATAGTAAAAACAGTCAGACCGAGTCAGTGGATTGCATCACATCTGGAAAACTAACGATGAACGATGAATTTTAGTAGAGTTCACAGGGTAACGCCACCTATTTGGCCGTTACCACTTAGCCAGGCAAAGAAAAGTAACCATTTCAAAATTCGCACTGCTCAGTCAATGCTCATTGCCAAAGATATCATATATGATTTGATTTCTATTATCATTCATTTCCATTGATCAGTCTCATTCAAAAATTGTTTGGCAATGTCACTCGCAAGATGGCGACACCAAAGAAAAATCTATTATATTCAGCTTTATTCACAACCAATGTTGTAGAGAATTTATTGAATATTGCTTTTATTATTGGTTAAAAATCAATACCAATATCAAAAATAATTATTGGCAATACCAATCCATTCAAATTTCAAGAAGTATTGCAATATCGTCCCAATACTTAAAAAAGTATTGGCAATACTACCAATACCAATACAATATTGCAATATTAACAACCCTG
>CALYLW010001861.1:20846-35846 GCA_944989445.1 Ampullaceana balthica
CTAAAGGTGACACCAATATGTAAAATTCTGTATGTTACTGTTCGTTGGCACTGACAGACTCAGAGGAGGTCTATGGGGTAAGTCGTGAGGGGTTGACACCATGAGGTACCTCACTGGGTGACACAACCCTAGTGACGCCCCTGGTTGTTAGCTTATCAAGTCTGGATATATATTTAAACGGACAAGTTTAACTTTTGATTATGATTTAACGCCGTATGAAATTGTTCGTCTCAAACACGTTGTTGCGAATGGGCAATAAATAGTTAGCACCCACGGCCGGGGGGGGGGATGTCCAGATGGTGCTAATTGCCTGTCACGTGCTTGTCCACACGTCAGACCAAGGCTCAGTCGTCACCAGTCGGCAGAGACGAGACCAGCGGCTGTGTTGGGGAAACAAACAACATCCACGACATCCTTGACGCCAGGGATAACACCAGCGTGAGTTGACACGTTCTTTAACCTTGACCTGTAACCCCTGGCTGCGTGAACTCTGACCCCTGCCACCGGACGAGACCTAGACACGCTGTCAGCTTATTTTGATTGGACTCCTGCAAATCTTGAAATCTTGGGGCTGTCCGCGGCTAGTGAGCCTAACTCAGTTCACGAAATGCAACAGTTGTTTTAGTAACGTGTTGCACAGAAAAAGTGACGTACTACACAGAAAAAGTGACGTACTACATAGAAAAAGTTACGTACCACGCAGATTTTGACGTGCCGAAAATATTTGTGAGTACTTAAACTAACTTTAGATTATGTTATTGTACTCTACATCTAATTTTTCTTTGGAGTTCTTCATGATCTTAGCAAGAAGCGAACTTGGCTAACACTATATTATAGCATTTCATCATTACATTTGTTGTGTTAATGAAAATTAATTGAATAAAACTGTTGCAACTTTTGTTTCAGAAATTTCAAATATGCTGCCCAAAGGTTGCATGCGTTGCATGAAAAATGAATTTGAAGTATGTATCCATTTGGGAATAGATGAATCTGAAAACCCATTTACCTCTCCATCATCCATCTATCCATTTCTCATTCCGTTGAATCCACCAAAACCGCAACTAATCCAGTGATCCATGTTTACTCATACGATTCTCTTTCAGTCAGAGTTATCCGCCCTAGGGTTTCATTCCTCCAAGCATCTGCCATGGGTCACCGCCTGTCTGACTTCAGTAGACGTCTGCTCATCCTGTCAATGGTCAGTTCAGACGTTACACACGGTCACTATAACACCATTGTCTCATTTTTCACAATGAGTTAATATGTCATGGAAAAACACAACGCCGACAGCAAACCGTTCAAGACAGTTAACATTTTTACGACATCAAGCAATTTAATACAAACACACAGAAAATAAAAAAAATCAAGACCCAAAATAATTCAAAAAGGTAAACTATTCAAGAACGTAAACAAGTCACACAGCAAATAATTCAAAACAATAAACAATTGAAGGCAGCTAACAAATAAAACAGATGGTAAATGTTCCTCCTGTTTTCCACGCAACAGCTCTACTGGCTTCTGTGTCCAATGATCCATGCCCGCCCCTCTGATCCAGACTGTCCAGTGGAGGTGCTGCCCAAGAAGTCGATGGCCCAGGTCAAGAGAATCTTTGGTGTTGGTCACTTTGAGCAGCCGGATGACCCAAGACTCCTGTCTCACCCACCGATCATACCCCCGCCCTTTGAGACGGTGTTGAACCCAACCTTTACAGACTACCCCCTGGAGGACTACTGACAGACTACCCCCTGGAGGACTACTGACAGACTACCCCCTGGAGGACTACTGACAGACTACCCCCTGGAGGACTACTGACAGACTACCCCCTGGAGGACTACTGACAGACTACCCCCTGGAGGACTACTGACAGACTACCCCCTGGAGGACTACTGACAGACTACCCCCTGGAGGACTACTGACAGACTACCCCCTGGAGGACTACTGACAGACTACCCCCTAAAGGACTACTGACAGACTACCCCCTGGAGGACTACTGACAGACTACCCCCTAAAGGACTACTGACAGACTACCCCCTGGAGGACTACTGACAGACTACCCCCTGGAGGACTACTGACAAGTTACCCCATACAGGACTACTGACAATTTACCCCTTTGAGGACTACTGACAATTTACTTCTTACAGGACTACTGACAATTTACTTCTTACAGGACTACTGACAATTTAATTCTTACAGGACTACTGACAATTTACTTCTTACAGGACTACTGACAATTTAATTCTTACAGGACTACTGACAATTTAATTCTTACAGGACTACTGACAATTTAATTCTTACAGGACTACTGACAATTTAATTCTTACAGGACTACTGACAATTTAATTCTTACAGGACTACTGACAATTTAATTCTTACAGGACTACTGACAATTTACCCCATACAGGACTACTGACAATTTTCCCCATATAGGACTACTTACAATTTATCCCATATAGGACTCCTGACAATTTACCCCTTAGAGGGCTACTGACAATTTACATTCTGCAGGACTACTGACAATTTACATATTGCTGGACTAATGACAATTTACCCCATGGAAGACTACTGACAATTTACTTCCTGCAGAACTAATGACAATTTGCCCCCTTTAAGACTACTGACAATTTACCAACTGGAGGTCATTGTTTAGTTTACATATGGAATTCTACTGGTATTTACTCCTATAGACATACTGACAATAACCAATTACCCATGTAGATTATGAAAATGTTACCCCAGAGGATCTAATACCAATTACCCCTGAAGATGTAATGACGATTTATCCATGAAGATCGACTAATTTTTTACCCCTGAAAATTTATGAAAATTTGTGTCTGAAGGCTAAACAAACCCTCTTCATTATATTTTACCATTGAATACATGCAGATAGATAAATAAAACAAACCCTCTTCATCATGGGCTTAGGGAAGGGGGGGCAAGGGGGGCATTTGCCCCCCCCCCTACATTAGAGAAAAAATATTAATTTATTAAATGCATTAATAAATGTTGTATTTTAACTATTAAGCACTAATTTGTAAGTCTTATTAATTTCTAAGGCTTTTTTCAACCCTTATTTTATACTGAACTTGAATTTAATTGAAACTTGTACCTGTATGGCATTGCCAGTTAAAATAAATAAAAAGTGGGATTTTTTTTGCCCCCCCCCCGGAAAAATTCCTAGCGACGCCCATGCTCTTCATTATATTTTACCATTGAATACATGCAGATAGATAAATAAAAAAAACCCTCTTCATTATATTTTACCATTGAATACATGCAGATTGATAAATAAAACAAACCCTCTTCATTATATTTTAGCATTGAATACATGAAGATAGATAAAAAAATATGACCTGTCATTTAAAAACTTGTACCAATAAAAATTTATAATAAAACAAAACAACTTCTTCTATTTGTCAAAATCAATTATTCTGCATGTGTGTTCCATGTCTTCGTGAGCTTGAATATTTGAAACGTATAATTTTTAAATTATTTTATTTCAAATGACATAAGATTTTAGATTTATATTTAAACTGTTGAAGAATTCGTCTATATGTATTGCTATTGTTAATGGTTGCGCCTTATTTTAGCCAATCTCTGAAGCTTAGTGCAAAAATGTCTAACATTGAAAGCAGCACCATTGTGGTTTTTTATGTTATTAATGTGATCAGTTAGACAATTAATGTGTTTCTCTAGCTCTCTTTGTTAAATAATTTACCGAGAATACTAAATATTATTATGCTCGAACTATTTTCTATCATTCTAAAAATACATAATTTTGTTACAAAATGTAAAAAATATATTATATATAGATATATATATATATCAAAAGTTAGTGGTACATCCGGGATGTAATTTAAAAATATAAATAAGTTGGTATATCATAACATTTAAAGAAGAATAATCTTAATTATTTTTTAGTACCCAAAATAATTTATTGTTTCCCTTGGCATTTAATTTTTTTTTAAACTGAGCCAATTCTAGCTCTATGACTGGAACTTGTTTTTAGATTATTACTCAATCTTCTGGAAAATTCATACAAAAAATAAAATAAGCGATAGTTGAATGTACTTGTTGTTATTCCAGTTGTATTTGTTGATATATGGTTTTGATGGGTTCGTTGTTTTTGTTGATATATGGTGTTGATGGGTTCGTTGCATTTGTTGATATAGGGTGTTGATGGGTTCGTTGTATTTGTTGATATATGGTGTTTATGGGTTCGTTGCATTTGTTGATATAGGGTGTTGATGGGTTCGTTGCATTTATTACATTATGGTTCCTTTCATTTGTTACATTATGTTTCCTTTCATTTGTTACATTATGTTTCCTTTCATTTGTTACATTATGTTTCCTTTCATTTGTTACATTATGTTTCCTTTCATTTGTTACATTATGGTTCCTTTCATTTATTACATTATGTTTCCTTTCATTTGTTACATTATGTTTCCTTTCATTTGTTACATTATGGTTCCTTTCATTTGTTACATTATGTTTCCTTTCATTTGTTACATTATGGTTCCTTTCATTTATTACATTATGTTTCCTTTCATTTATTACTTTGTTTATTTTCATTATGTTTATGGGTTTCCTTTCATTTGTTACATTATGTTTCTTTCATTGGGTTCATTTGTTTTTTTGATTATGTACATTATGTTTCCTTTCATTTGTTACATTATGTTTCCTTTCATTTGTTACATTATGTTTCCTTTCATTTGTTACATTATGTTTCCTTTCATTTGTTACATTATGTTTCCTTTCATTTGTTACATTATGTTTCCTTTCATTTGTTACATTATGTTTCCTTTCATTTGTTACATTATGTTTCCTTTCATTTGTTACATTATGTTTCCTTTCATTTGTTACATTATGTTTCCTTTCATTTGTTACATTATGTTTCCTTTCATTTGTTACATTATGTTTCCTTTCATTTGTTACATTATGTTTCCTTTCATTTGTTACATTATGTTTCCTTTCATTTGTTACATTATGTTTCCTTTCATTTGTTACATTATGTTTCCTTTCATTTGTTACATTATGTTTCCTTTCATTTGTTACATTATGTTTCCTTTCATTTGTTACATTATGTTTCCTTTCATTTGTTACATTATGTTTCCTTTCATTTGTTACATTATGTTTCCTTTCATTTGTTACATTATGTTTCCTTTCATTTGTTACATTATGTTTCCTTTCATTTGTTACATTATGTTTCCTTTCATTTGTTACATTATGTTTCCTTTCATTTGTTACATTATGTTTCCTTTCATTTGTTACATTATGTTTCCTTTCATTTGTTACATTATGTTTCCTTTCATTTGTTACATTATGTTTCCTTTCATTTGTTACATTATGTTTCCTTTCATTTGTTACATTATGTTTCCTTTCATTTGTTACATTATGTTTCCTTTCATTTGTTACATTATGTTTCCTTTCATTTGTTACATTATGTTTCCTTTCATTTGTTACATTATGTTTCCTTTCATTTGTTACATTATGTTTCCTTTCATTTGTTACATTATGTTTCCTTTCATTTGTTACATTATGTTTCCTTTCATTTGTTACATTATGTTTCCTTTCATTTGTTACATTATGTTTCCTTTCATTTGTTACATTATGTTTCCTTTCATTTGTTACATTATGTTTCCTTTCATTTGTTACATTATGTTTCCTTTCATTTGTTACATTATGTTTCCTTTCATTTGTTACATTATGTTTCCTTTCATTTGTTACATTATGTTTCCTTTCATTTGTTACATTATGTTTCCTTTCATTTGTTACATTATGTTTCCTTTCATTTGTTACATTATGTTTCCTTTCATTTGTTACATTATGTTTCCTTTCATTTGTTACATTATGTTTCCTTTCATTTGTTACATTATGTTTCCTTTCATTTGTTACATTATGTTTCCTTTCATTTGTTACATTATGTTTCCTTTCATTTGTTACATTATGTTTCCTTTCATTTGTTACATTATGTTTCCTTTCATTTGTTACATTATGTTTCCTTTCATTTGTTACATTATGTTTCCTTTCATTTGTTACATTATGTTTCCTTTCATTTGTTACATTATGTTTCCTTTCATTTGTTACATTATGTTTCCTTTCATTTGTTACATTATGTTTCCTTTCATTTGTTACATTATGTTTCCTTTCATTTGTTACATTATGTTTCCTTTCATTTGTTACATTATGTTTCCTTTCATTTGTTACATTATGTTTCCTTTCATTTGTTACATTATGTTTCCTTTCATTTGTTACATTATGTTTCCTTTCATTTGTTACATTATGTTTCCTTTCATTTGTTACATTATGTTTCCTTTCATTTGTTACATTATGTTTCCTTTCATTTGTTACATTATGTTTCCTTTCATTTGTTACATTATGTTTCCTTTCATTTGTTACATTATGTTTCCTTTCATTTGTTACATTATGTTTCCTTTCATTTGTTACATTATGTTTCCTTTCATTTGTTACATTATGTTTCCTTTCATTTGTTACATTATGTTTCCTTTCATTTGTTACATTATGTTTCCTTTCATTTGTTACATTATGTTTCCTTTCATTTGTTACATTATGTTTCCTTTCATTTGTTACATTATGTTTCCTTTCATTTGTTACATTATGTTTCCTTTCATTTGTTACATTATGTTTCCTTTCATTTGTTACATTATGTTTCCTTTCATTTGTTACATTATGTTTCCTTTCATTTGTTACATTATGTTTCCTTTCATTTGTTACATTATGTTTCCTTTCATTTGTTACATTATGTTTCCTTTCATTTGTTACATTATGTTTCCTTTCATTTGTTACATTATGTTTCCTTTCATTTGTTACATTATGTTTCCTTTCATTTGTTACATTATGTTTCCTTTCATTTGTTACATTATGTTTCCTTTCATTTGTTACATTATGTTTCCTTTCATTTGTTACATTATGTTTCCTTTCATTTGTTACATTATGTTTCCTTTCATTTGTTACATTATGTTTCCTTTCATTTGTTACATTATGTTTCCTTTCATTTGTTACATTATGTTTCCTTTCATTTGTTACATTATGTTTCCTTTCATTTGTTACATTATGTTTCCTTTCATTTGTTACATTATGTTTCCTTTCATTTGTTACATTATGTTTCCTTTCATTTGTTACATTATGTTTCCTTTCATTTGTTACATTATGTTTCCTTTCATTTGTTACATTATGTTTCCTTTCATTTGTTACATTATGTTTCCTTTCATTTGTTACATTATGTTTCCTTTCATTTGTTACATTATGTTTCCTTTCATTTGTTACATTATGTTTCCTTTCATTTGTTACATTATGTTTCCTTTCATTTGTTACATTATGTTTCCTTTCATTTGTTACATTATGTTTCCTTTCATTTGTTACATTATGTTTCCTTTCATTTGTTACATTATGTTTCCTTTCATTTGTTACATTATGTTTCCTTTCATTTGTTACATTATGTTTCCTTTCATTTGTTACATTATGTTTCCTTTCATTTGTTACATTATGTTTCCTTTCATTTGTTACATTATGTTTCCTTTCATTTGTTACATTATGTTTCCTTTCATTTGTTACATTATGTTTCCTTTCATTTGTTACATTATGTTTCCTTTCATTTGTTACATTATGTTTCCTTTCATTTGTTACATTATGTTTCCTTTCATTTGTTACATTATGTTTCCTTTCATTTGTTACATTATGTTTCCTTTCATTTGTTACATTATGTTTCCTTTCATTTGTTACATTATGTTTCCTTTCATTTGTTACATTATGTTTCCTTTCATTTGTTACATTATGTTTCCTTTCATTTGTTACATTATGTTTCCTTTCATTTGTTACATTATGTTTCCTTTCATTTGTTACATTATGTTTCCTTTCATCTCTGAACACCACTTAAAGGGGAAGTTAATCACTGTCTCATTTATGGTGGTACATGTTTACTGTTTGGATTTATGTGACGTCATTGTGTGCTTTCTGCCATTCTGCTGGTGTTCAGGACTTGTTGTTTCACCGATTACGAACGGCATTGTGGGAGTAGGACGGAAGTATAGTATAACACAAGTAACCGGCACGTTTAACAGGGATCATACGTTCATACAGCGGCTCTCAACCTGTGGGTCTCCAACTGTCGACTAAAAATCATTCACTAAAATGAAAATTTGCTGTAATTTGTATAAACTTTATTGAAAATGACTTATTTAAATTTCATGGGGGTCACGGGTCACATGAATTTTATAAAAAAAAGTGGTCGCCATCAATAAAAAAAGAAAGACTGGGAACCACTGAGTTAATAAAAATACTTGTTAGGTTTATGTATATTTCTATGGCCCTCTAAATATATTATAAATTAATATTGCCTTTTTTTTTCTTTGTTCAGGAAAATACGTTATCGACAAACCCACCGACACATTGACGTACTAATCTCAATACGGGGCGGTTTTATGATTGCTTGGACTTTCTGTTGTTTACCTTTTCATATAGGATAATAAAACAGCCACGTAAAAACAAAGATTGTGACTATAAATCCCTTATATATGAGACATAACTAAAAGTATTGATTATGTTCAAACGCGACAAACATTTACAGACTGACACCGATTGATATCCCCTGGCTTTAAAACTGGGGGAAGGGATGGGAGGGGGTGTGGACATCAATGGTTGGCGTCAACGCGTTAACTCAACTGGCACGTGAAAGAAAAACAATAACAAACCGTGAATTTGAATTACCTACGTTATATAGAGATAAACTAAAAATGCATTAATTTAATTACGGTACGTTCGATCGATCTGAAATTTTGATACGATGCATTCTTAGGTGACACGAGTCTATGCGCCGAATTTCAGCTCGATGGCATCACGGAAAGTGGGTAATATTTTACTTTTGTTTTTCCGCCCGACGACGAACGGCAGACAAGATTTCGAAGTTAATATAAGGGATTTAATTAAACAACCCCGTAAAAACAAAGTTTTTGACTATAAATCCCTTATATATGAGACAGAACTTAAAGCATTTATTATGTTCCAACGCGACAAAAATTTACAGCCTGAAACTGAGTGAATTCCACCTGGTGTTAAACACGAGATGTGGTCATCGATGCCTGGCGTGAAGTCAAGTGACCCGTAAAATGTAAACAATAGCGACCGCTACATAGAGCTTATAGAGATAAACTAAAACGCATTAATTTAATAACTGTACATTCGATCGATCTGAAATTTTTATACCATGCATTGTTAGGTGACACGAGTCTATGTGCAAAATTTCAGCTTGATGGCATTATGGGAAGTGTGTCATTTTTTTACTATTGTTTTCCCCCCCGCCCAAGACAGAGAGACAGAGACAGAAACGGCGGTGAAGTTAATATAAGGGATTTAATAAAACAACCCCTTAAAAAAGTTTTTGACCTTAAATCCCTTATATATTAGACTTAATAAAACTTAATTTAAAATATTGATCATGTTCAAACGCGACAAATATTTACAGACTGAATATGTCTTAATTCATTGGATAAGAAGAAAGGCGGCAGACATCTTTGTCCTCACCCACTGACTGAAAGGACGGCCCTATTGTTGACCATCCATCAAAGATTACCTACGAACTAGATGACCTTCCCGGACAGTCAATGACCTGGGTCACCTGCCTGGTCAAATGTCCGAGATGAGACGACAGAGAATCACGAAAACATACAACTTTCCCGGTCTGAAAAGGTCAAACGTGAGTCGGTCTCTATTACAAATGTTTGACACCTGGGAAGCCATTGTAGCCTCGGTGTGATAGTGGCACGTGTCCTTACGTCATTCAGTAAGTAAATGATAGAGGAGTCCAGTTTCAGAATTAAGGGGCCCTTTAAAGTCACACTCGCATATAAGACAATTTCCCCAGTTTCGTTTTCTACATTTGAGTGGAGGACTATATAACACGAGGACCTCCATTGACGTAGCAATACAACCTACAAAAGTATAAATTTTGTTTACATTTTTTATGTCGATGAGCATTAATCCCCTAACACGAGAACCTTTGCGCCGATATCCTGCTGTGTCTAGTCTGAAACTGATGACGGGTTTTTCAAGAAAATGTATCTAAAGTCTTCAACAATTAAAAAAAATATTTTTTTTAGCTTTAATTATAAGATTCAAATTCCTGATGCAATTAAGGGGAATTCCTGGAATTGGACGCGCCGAAAGATAAGATTTTGTTTATAAGTCAATGTCTCATCAGTGGAGGTCTTTGATCAATCAAAGCAGTTGGTTGAAAGGGGCAGAGAACTAACTTAGATTGATTGTGCGGCAGAGTTACCCTAACACAGTTGAAATATAAAAACACTAGCCATTATACCCGGTGCCACTAGTGTAGGGATTCGTATTTAAAAAATAAATAAAAATACCCGTATCATCGTACATGTAAGTTTAGGACTTAACTACAGCTGGAATTTTAATTTTATTAAAAAATTACATTTAAAAAAATGAATCTTGCCTACAGTTAAATGTTGGATGAGACCGATTGACTTTATATTCAATGAAGGGATTAAATTACGAATACAAAGAGCATTTAAAATTGTGAGCTGTACTTATATGATAATAATGATATGGTTTTCATTGAATCTAACGTAAAGGTATTGATGTGTAGACATTGAAAAAGAAAGGGTCAGTTGCGATTTCAAACACCCGTGGTGTAACGCGCTTGATTCGCCCCAAACTTGTGGACACATAACCAACAGAGGTGTCACTAGCACCCCCCTAGTGACGCCACTGATAACCAATGTTCCATCTAAGGTTCGTTGGTCCGTGTGCAACGTAAAAATAAAACTCGTGTGGAAAGTTGCACAGCATCAATTTCTTGTGCAATATTTTACAAACTTTGCTGCGCGGTAATTCAAAACTGCTGCGCGGCGCGGGTCAGATATCGCAGCCGCACACCTTAAAAGGAGCATATCACATAATCCTCCAATCCTTCAAAGGTCATATTGGGTGTCGACTTGTTTTATTTATTTTGTAAAATTTTGTATTATTTTGTGATTTATTTATTTTTTGCCGAGGGCACGCTACGTCACTAGATTGGCGCCTTTTAGCCTGAAAGCTTCAGAAGTCCATCCCCAAAGAGGATCATTTCAGTTATCCCGATGACAGAATCATTTCAGTTATCCTAATGACAGGCTCATTTCAGTTATCCCGATGACAGGATAAATTCAGTTATCCTGATGTGAGGATCATTTAAGTTATGCCAATGAGAGGGTATTGAAAAAATCATTCAGATATAGACTATTCATTCTGACGAACTTTCCATTGAAAATATAAAATTAACATTTTTCGAATATATAATAATATATTATTTTGTTTACATCACTTTTTGTTTGAGAATCTTGGGTTCAAGGTTAACAAGGCTTTCAAAAATGTTTGTATTGATTAATCTGATCCGTAGAAAACTACTGGAAAAACTATCGGCACAGACAAAAAAAAAGTAGAAAATTTTAATTTAAAAATACCTTAACATTTAGCTAACTCCTTAATTATTGCTTAAACAAGAAAGATTTATCACAAAGAAAATCCGCCAAAATAAAATAAATTAATTAAAAGCTAAAATTTAGAAGGTACGAACTAAATCGAAGCAGAAACAGAAAACATGGCTAGATATCTAGCAAATTATACTTAGGACATTAGACCGAGTGGACCCATCCTTTGAACTCTTTAATCAAATTATACTTAGGACTTTAGACCGCGTGGAGCCATCCTTTGAACTCTTTAATCAAATTATACTTAGGACTTTAGACCGCGTGGAGCCATCCTTTGAACTCTTTAATCAAATTATACTTAGGACTTTAGACCGCGTGGAGCCATCCTTTGAACTCTTTAATCAAATTATACTTAGGACTTTAGACCGCGTGGAGCCATCCTTTGAACTCTTTAATCAAATTATACTTAGGACTTTAGACCGCGTGGAGCCATTCTTTGAACTCTTTAATCAAATTATACTTAGGATATTAGAAGGAGTGGACCCACCCATCTTTTGAACTATTTAATCAAACGCAGAAGAATTTGATGAGGATTTCATTTTCAGTAAACAAAAATTTCAAAAGAAAAAAAATCAGCTAAGATTAGACTTGCTGAATCTCGCTGGTGTATCAGGAGGACCTGGATGATCCCTAAATATAAAACGATCGATTTTTGAAGAGTTTTTTTTTCTCCACCTCGAAATCGATTTAACAATTCTCATTCGAGTTGCGCTAAATTCATCGTCTTTGATTCACTTCACTGACGTCATTCAGTTGGATGTACTCGGCCAGCAAACGTCAGACAACGGAAATCAAATTTAGTGGTTTGGAAACAAAACAATAAATAACAAAAACTGTCTTTTATAGACGTACAGGCGGACGGTGAACGAATTCTTTCATTCTTTTTAACAAAAGGCAAGAAAAAAATTCATAGTAAACAATAATCCTCACCAGTCATGCCATCTATCCGTGCCACCCAGCTGTCCCACCCAGCCGTGCCCCCAGCCGTGCCACCCAACCGTCCCACCCAGCTGTCCCACCCAGCTGTCCAACCCTGCCGTCCCACCCAGCTGTCCCACCCAGCCGTCCCACCCAGCTGTCCCACCCAGCCGTCCCACCCAGCCGTCCCACCCAGCCGCCCACCCAACTGTCCCACCCAGCCGTCCCACCCAGCTGTCCCACCCAGTTGTCCTACCTTACCATGACACCCGACCGAAATAGGGCGCTCCTCTCAAATAAACCATTCTCTCCCCACACCACAGCCACCCCACACCACAGCCACCCCACACCACCACCCCACACCACCCCCACACACCACCCCACACCACACCCACACACCACCACACACCACCACATCTAAACGTCCAACATTCATATGCTACCAACTGCAATAATCAATGAAAGTTTTGACAGAATTTAAACGCAGACTTTCTTTCTTCAAAACAAACTATAGTAAAGCTAAAAACAACTGTGGTGTCACAAGTGAGCAATGTTTGCTTTTAAGCTGCGCGGCCGCGCAGATATCTGACCGACGCCGCGCAGCAGTTTTGAATTACCGCGTAGCAAAATTTGTTAAATATTGCACAAAATATGGAAGCTGTGCAACTTTGCACACGAGCTATTTCACTTTGCTCACAGGCCAACGAACCTTAGAGGGAACATCGCAAGTGAGCTGTAACAGTTGTGAGTTCTGTGGTAACACAAGTGAGCTGTAACAGTCGTGAGTTCTGTGTGACAAGGGCATTTGTACGATCAAGATTCACTCACTGTCAAGGATCCGGAAGTTTAGCTTCATCGCTATCCACCTCCCCGCCCCCCTCCCCTCCCCCTCCCCTTCCCCTCCCCTCCCCCCTGACACCAATATCCAAGTTTTCAACTAAGAATTCTTATAACTATTCACACAAATTACCGATGGTAATATTTATTTACGCCACATCGAACAATTTTCATTCTAGAACTAGAAGTTATTCAATGAAAATTGTTTAAGACAAAATTTAAGAAGTAGAAAATAGAATCTTTTTAAATGCATAAAGCTAAAAAATTTTATGCAATTAACAAAATTTTAAAAAATAAATAAATACACAAAAACAAGCAATCAAAGAAAGAAAAAATCTTTTAACTTTCGTCAACATAAAAGCTAGATTTGTAGGTGACGTTTACTGATCACATCCGCTCGGTGATCTTTGTGTTTCAAAAAAGTTTTACAATTACTTTATACCCCTGTATTACATACTTGATAGGAAGTCTTTAAATAGTATTAAAAATTGATAAAAAGATTTTAAAATGTTATTTATTAAAATTGAAACACAAAATAATATTTTCCTCATTCAACTCTCTGTCAACTTGCTACGAACATACCTCTCTACCTCTCTGTGAACATACCTCTCTACCTCTCTGTGAACATACCTCTCTACCTCTCTGTGAACATACCTCTCTACCTCTCTCTGAACATACCTCTCTACCTCTCTGTGAACATACCTCTCTACCTCTCTGTGAACATACCTCTCTACCTCTCTCTGAACATACCTCTCTACCTCTCTGTGTTTTCCTCCCATCCCGTTCTGCTCCCCCCCCACCCCCGCCATATTCCGTCACCACTTGCCTCCCAACATTCCCTCCCTTTCCCCTCTCTCCCCACGTTCAAACTTTGGAACAGTAGAGAGTTCTGAGCCCCTCGCTCACCAAGTCACGTGGGTTGTATGACCACTGCCATAAAACTGAGCTCACCTCACTCACGAATAAAAACAATAGTTGGGGAGATTTTCTTTGAGGAACTTACAGAATTAGAAATGACCATTTAGAGGATCATTCGCTGCATTTCATTTCTGTGAGTACTTTCATTATTTCATTTCAATAAGTACTTTCATTATTTATTTTCTTTGAGTACTTTCATTCATTTTATTTCTGTGGGTACTTTCTTTCAATTTATTTTTCTAAGTAATTTAATTCATTTCATTTCTATTAGTACATTCTTTCATTTCATTTATGTAAGTACTTTCATTTCTGTTAGGACATTCTTTCTTTCAACTCATTTCCGTAAGAACTTTCATTTATTTTACGCTACAAGGAATTATTTATAAAAATTCCACTAAATTTGAAAATATTTCAACGAAAGCAAATTACGTTAAATATATTAGAAATTCAAATCATAAAAGGGAATTTCAGTTTGTTTATTTCTAGTTTTTAAAAAGCCGAAGTGAACATTAAATATAGAATGACAAAATTTATTATTAAACTAGTTTGTCACCAGTCAAAAATGACTGAAGTTTTAAAAAATAAATACACATCAGATTAAAAATAACGTAATACAGAACTTTCATTTATTTGATTTATTTTAATTTGATTCATTTATTATCATACTAGCGTATCACCCGTCAAAAATGACGGAAGTTTTTCAAAATAAATACACATCAGATTTAAAAATAACGTAATACAGAACTTTCATTTATTTTATTTATTTTTATTTTATTCATTAATTATCATATTGAACAATTTTATGCGGAACGTTCGAAAAGAG